>JBBPRA010000392.1:0-25851 GCA_038092775.1 Boletus rubescentipes
GGAATACATCGGAATATCCACGCTGTCAATGGTGACATTGATCGGATGTTATATTTACATAACGCTCACACGTCAAGAGTGTGTGGCATGTGAGTCCTCCCATGTCATCGAACTTAGTTACTAATGTCCGCGGGAACATGGCTATACAATAAATAGTATGTTTTCGCTGCTTCCCCTATCGCGCCAGAGGTCTGATGAGTCCTCGGACGAAATAGGTGTGACTTGAAGATTTCAAAGCTTCAAGCCTATTACCACCTGGCGCCCCCTCATCACAGTACAGCTCCCTCGCAGCCTCGCTTCGCTCGGCTGCTCGGTCCCCCTAACCTAACTTTACCTCTGATAGCCCTTGCATGTGTATCAAATCTGAAAAAGGGTCGATAAATTTGCGTTGATGTGGTCACAATATATACCTAGTTAGATACAGGACAGTTTGTTGAGCCATTTGCTCAACAAGTTCATCCATATATGATGTATGATGAAGAGGGGTTGGTCGTCTAGACTTAGTTTTGTGGGTCTCAACTCTGGGCATGGTGGTGGTTGTAGATGGGCTTGGAGGGTGCTGGGTAGAGTATTAATATGGACAAGCATGGGAATTTCATGGAGTCTGCGCATTGCATTTACCACTGTTTACTCCAAGACTCATACCTCTATCCACATCTTGGGGTGTAGGGTGTGTAGAGCAGTGCGCCGTGCACCATGCCTCCTCACTTTCCCATTGTCATGTTATTTGAATCGATGCCCTGGAATACCAAGTCAAAGTTGTGATTGTCACATGTGGATCACATGATGGACCGCCAGCAGCTTCATGAATCAACTAATACATAGTCCCAGGCACGTGAGGGCCATTTAAACTGAGGGCACATGACACCTCTATTTGCACTGGTAAATTTTCCAGGATCAGGGTAGCTTCTCAGCGCCTACTGGCTCGCAACTGTACTTGGCAATGACATCACAATGTCTGTACTGGTCCCTCTTATCGTCCTATGATCACAGTGTGCAAGTTATGGCAGTCATCAATCCTTCCAGAGCATGGTGTTCCTTTTTCCACTGGTGGAGCCTTGTCATGAGGTAGTAGCTTTTACACCCAATATCATCATTGACACGAAGAAGTCTGACAGGCTCCATACATACTATTGGTGAGTTCTCATTATGCTACTCTGAGGCAGACAGTGAGGTTTGTGGTTTGTGGAATATTATCTCTGCCACCTCTAACTATTCAACTCGAGCTCTGACACAAGATACCAGCCTTGCCTGTAGTATTCCTAACCTTGCAGATGCAATCAGTGAAGCAAGTCACCGTCATGGATGGTTTGAATTTTGTCTTACACAATCATATGCAGGGAATGCTACAGAATGTACATACTCACAACTCCACAATGTTGCCCTGCAGTGGCTGTTAGCTCTATCAGTGTGACTCAGACATACTCCGAAGCTTGCATTCACTGTTGTGTGGCTTTGCTGTGGCTTTGGAGTCAACTCCAATGGTGATCTCCGTGCATGATGCAGATTCATCTCCGATCATGTGTTCACATTTGTTTCGAGATGCTACTGTGCCAGCGTCACATCAACGTCTCTTGCACATGCCCGTGTATGCCATTTCCAACAGTCACCATGGAGGGCTAATGTCAGTCAGCCCATCACATGCAGATCACTCTCTTGGAAGTGCCACTGTCACCTGAAGGGCCGAACCACCACACTCAATGATAGTCCCATATCACAATTTGGAGTGGCCGCTGACTCAATTACCTACACAGGCACCTCCTATTTAGGAAGGTGGAGGCATCCAGCATGATCAGTCAAAACAAAGAGTTGGGCATTCCAAGTCTAAACTGCCATTTCAAACTGACCAATATTATTATAGGGCCCATACAGTTTATTGTTTCCCATTGTATCTTCAATTGGGACACATTGTCCATGACTTATACTCAACGGTATTGTTGAGGACATAGTGAATACAGTCTATCACCTATCAATATTGTATTCAACTATGCCAGTGTGACTCAGAGGATTAAGCTGAGGTAAACTCTATTTGGTGGCTTATACTTTAAAGTTCAATGGAGGTTCTCAGCAAGCCAGTGCTCATAGTCAAATTCAATTTAAACCCTGCATGGAGCATCAAGATCTACTGTATTACCAATCTGCATTTCCTCCATGCCCCTAATAACACTTTTGAGGGTCACGGTCCCCAAACAACAATCCTGTCCCATGCATTCAATTGGTTCCAAGTCCCACAGTTACCCCACAGTGTTAATGTGCTGAAAATCTATAATGGTGATCTTACAAATTGGCTTTGGTCATGATCAAGAAGTCACTCACCTACAGCTTCAATATGGCTCAGCAGATATGCTCCCATCCGAGTTGTTTCACTCTTCCTCATGTAGAAAAGCACTCAGGCTGCAGTAAGTTCAAATACAGTAGTAAATGTCATGGCCATGCAAGATTGATGAAAACATCTGAGTCAGAACTAAAGTTCCGGGATGCCTCCACTATCACTACCCCAGAAACCATGCGCAGCATGGTGTTGGTGTGGACAATACATACATGACAGCAGAGGTGTGTCATTGTGTCAGTGGGAAAATGGCCTGGACCTTTCTGAACCTGTATGGGTGCCCAGGTGTCTCTATTATTGTGATATAATTGTGGCTACATGGTGTGGAGTAATTAGTTCACCACACATACATTGTCTACACCCAGAATATAACCTTGTCATGGCAGAGGAAGACCTAGTAGCTGGGGCTGGTATCCCACTACATGCTTTCCTGACCCTTGTCAACATGCCTGAAGGTACATTTGGTGTCTCTTACAACATCTTCATGCTGGATACTGAGCACAACCTGCCTTGGAGGTGGAATGCACTGAGAGGTAAGTGTGCAGATCTACTTCAAGAAAGAAATTATTAGTATACAATCATCTAATTCATGGATTGCCCGTCCTAATAGCATATACCTATCAACAGCTAGCCACTCGCCAGCATGGGCACTTTGCCTGCCTGCAGAAGAGCAATTGAGTCCGGGATGAAACAACTGCTGTCAATACTTATTGTAGCATGCTGCTGCTTTGAAACCTTCAGCCTCTCGGAAAGTTGCAAAGTATGATGCAAGGCCTCAAAATGCACTGTATTGACAACTGGGTATATGATGTTAGTGATGAGATGAGGCTAGGTGGTGCATATGCTACTGTGCTCACAGGGCCAACACCAAGGGAGTTAGTACCTCCCAATGTCACTGCTGTGGAACCCCCGGTCGGTTTCCCCTTACCACCTCAACACACCTGGCCCTTGGCTGAGGCTCAAGACCCACAAAATTGGAGAATGTGAGTCTTTGTAGGTTTCTTGGCTTGCTTACACTCATTGGGGACACAATTCTCTCAGTGATCCTGATTTCAATTAATTTGAGAGGCATACAGTAGTATGTTGGCTCCTCGAAATGTTTTCCCTGTTATTCCATGTCAATAAATGTAACCCTGTCATGTAGCAATACTCCCTTGCTCTGAGTCGTCACTGATAACTTGAATCATGGGCAGATTGGACAAGTTCTCTACCATGGCTTTGTGAGAGTGACCTGTTCAGTTTGCTTCGAAAAACCTCAACTGAACCTCCTGCTTGACATGCTGTGATATAAGGAACAATCTTTTCCTACTTAGACTCAGAAACACGAAACGGTGGCCTTGTTCACTTGAAATCCACTACACAATAACTCAGATCTAACCTCAAGTTTAGATTAAACAGATGTCACAGTCACTGGCAGGCGCCTTCCTGTCAACTCAGATGAAGCTGGTTCAAGTTCACTGGCAAGTTTTATGCCAGCCTGAGATCACACACAAGAGTTTGACATGGTACTCATCAAGATAGAGTGTGTGCCAGTGTTTGCCATTGTGCTTTGGGATGAATACTACAATGATGTTGTAGGTGACCTCGTCATAAGTCCATACTACTATTGGGTGATTGTCATGATCACAGTGCTACTAGTAGTAGGAAACTCACTGTGTCCATTTTCCTGGCCCAGGGGCTCCACAACTTACTTGAACTCAACAACGGTGTACCAAGTCTGACATCTCATGTTCAGCTTGCACATATGCTACCTAAGTCTTGTCACTAGTAGTAAGTGCCAGTGCCTTGACGCAAACTTGAATGTGTACTATGATGTGTGACTATGCGGCCATGGTTGTATCATACAGATTATGTACTTGAAAAAAAACTTGTAGACAGTTTATAGATCACTTGGGTTTAATTGGAAAAGTAGCCGAAAAGTACGAGAGTAGTAAAGAACACTTGTAGCTGCATGGGGAACCTGAGTGGGGTACAGTAGATGGTGGTGGTGGTGGTGGTGGTAAGACTGCTAGCATGTCATCTTCATTGTACTGTGCATCAAGATTGCATCCCAGCATCATTCCTCCAAAGTAGCATCCTAGTAGGTTCAAGTTCTTAGACATTTCCGTGATTCTGAGATTAGTACATAGTACCCACCTCAGTGAAAGTGCTGGTGATACCTTTCAATGAGCAGAGGTTGAGCTCTATGGATGGTTTGAATGGTTTCAAAGATGCAGCAGAATAAATCCATGATGGCAATGGGAGGGAGTCCAAAGAATAAGTGAAGAGCTTTGGGTGTGATGATACTAATGTCGTCGAGGCACTCAACACCCATTCTGGTCAGGGGTGTGAGAAAGTGCTCCAACCAACCTCGGTTCGGCTCCACATTGTCCAGCATCTCCAAAAAGCTTTTCAGTGACAGATATTCAATAAACAGATGGTAGGTTTGAATCTCAAAATTGTCAAGGAGAATGAATGTATTGGCGATATGTAACTGCATTTTTTCATGGTAGTCTAATGTACTCTAGCTGCAGATTTTATGTTACTTGCTCCTGACCCCGGATCTACTGTGACACCATGATGGCATGGTTTATTGCCATTTATATTCTGCCCTAACGCTATCCGTGATCCCTTCCAAGTCCCTGGTATCAATCCAGATGGCCCCCAGAGGAAAACCACTTTACCTTCCGCATAGCTATTATTGGCACGGTATTGCATTCCGAAGTTGGTGCTGTTATTGCTGCCAGTGATGTTTATCTTGGTTTGAAGGAAAGTCATTCGCTATAGATCTATCCATTTCCCTGACCTGATGTTCCCAGCTGCCATCTCGGCTGGATCACTGGGTTTACTCTTCGCCTCTGATTTTCCCTTGCTTCTCAGCTCGGACTACCTCAAGCACCGCAATGACTCAGATGAGGAGACAGTAACATGACCTTGTCTCTCCCTCTCCCTCTCTCTTGTTGCAACGACACGATGACACATCATCCTCCCCCTCTCTCCCTGCTGCTGTGACAATGATGCAACGATGCCGTTTCCCCATCCTCACCCACCGCAGTGATGAGGAGATGGCAATGTGACCTCATCTCACCCTCTCTCTCATTGCAATAACAACGCAACGACATGCCATCACCATCTCTCTCTCCTCTCCCTCTCTCCCTGCTGTGACAGCAATGATGAACGATGGCGCTGACACGATAACAACAATGACATGCCAACACTGTCCCTTGCTCACCCTCCCACTGACAACAACAATGATGACGATGAGGCAATAACCAGGATCGCATGGTTATCACCTCATGGTCATCATTGTCATTGCATGCAATCAATGTATGGGCACTGGTACCCATGGGTAAACCCACAACGGGTGTGGGTACAGGTTTTTGCCGGGTACGAGTGTGGGTATACCTCCAGACACCCGGGGTATACCTATGCTATTTCCTACTTGACTACTATTTTGAATGCAACTGGTTGGCAGCTGTGCCATCCGGGGAGTGTAAGGCCCAGCCTGGAGTTCAAATTTCCATTAGTCCATTGTGTGACACGCACCAATATCTGCCAGTGCAAATTTGGAAACCACAGACTTGGAAGGCTACCACTTCAGGGTGCATTCCGGCCCCAAGCAGGGTTGACAGTCGGATTTAAACCATTGCAATGTGTGGTCTTGTAATTTGCGAGAAAAGCTGCCACTTTCAGGGTTCTCAACGGCAAGGTTATGCACTTTCGAAGCTGCATGAGATGTTAATTGGAGGGGCCACATGTCAGAGGTGGTACATATATGGTACTGTAATTATGTAGCTTGTTCAGATTTCTCTCAGGCTATGGACTGCACCCAGGATTTTGGACATGAGCTCCATCTGCTTCTCAAGCACAACCTTTAGATCCTGTTGCAAGTCCGTCATTACCTTTTCCAAATTGTTCATGCAAGCCAAAACTTGTAGACCCGCATGGAAATCAAAAGGATCTTGGAGACAAGGTCGCTTAGGAGTGCGCAGCAACAGAATTGGCACAGAGCTCGAGGTGGCTCTGCTTGGCATATTGGTCAATGTAGCCCCAAAACAATGTGGCTGAGGCGTCTGGTAGTGCTACTCATCAGACAACTTGAACTTGACTCGTTGGGGAGCCTACATGAAGTAAACTGTTCTCATGATCTGAGTCTGATTGCTTTCTTTTCAATCTCAGGCGATCCACACCAACATCATTTCCAGTGGTGAATGTAGTGTTCATGGTATCGTAATGACCAGTGTTGTCACAAGGTGATTCCTATGATTACAAGTGTAAGCATTGAAGAAGGTCAGTGGCTGAATCTGACTATTAATGGGGTGACTCACAATGTACAATATTGCCACTGGGACTGGGCAAGGGTGGACTCGCGACGACTGGCTCACCCATCCGACTATAGATATACTGGCCATTTTCATCAATAGGGCAGCCTTGTCCTACCCTGCCCCCTTTGGGCTGACCGTTTGAGTTGACCAATATGTCAGACATCATATCATAAGGCAGAGAATGAGCGAACTCAGAACAGTCCTTTGATTTGGATGGTTTAGGCATGATGGAGAAAGTCAGGTTCAAAACCAAAAGACTGGCCCCTATGTATACATTTCCTGGGATCATTGCACCATCTTCCCCAGGCTCAACGCTACCCCAGTTTGCACTACTGTATGTCATTCCCCACCTTCCCTGAGTGAGTATGATATCATACTTTGACATTTGAAGGTCACAAGATTGGAATCATTTAGGGACTTGGCATCTGATCAAGTAATACTGTGGCAATGCTGTGGTACAAATATCTCCATGATGATGTAATCTCCCAAGTCCATGGCTTTGGAAACTTCTTCAATCTTGTACCTACAATGAGCAACACATCACATCCAACAAGGGTAAGTGTTAGGTTCACTCCATTCCTGAGCAATTTAAATGCAGGGTCAGTGGAGAGCATGGTTGGTGAAGCATTCAAGACGCCACCAGGTGGCAAGCTCAACAGTGTGCAAAAAAAAATTATCAGTTGTGATCTGGGTTAGCTCTAGAGTTGTGTATACCCCCATTTAACTTGTTTTTTTTTGCTTCTGTCATAAGGGGATACATTGTCTCATATGACAAGGCAAGGCTAACGGTGATCAACTCAGAGTTACAGAATCCAAGTATGGTATGCCAGTGTCACGAATCTCATTTCATCTTATCATGGTCACCAACCATGATTGAACTGCCTTAAAGGCTCTTTCAAACCCACTTGAAGGCTCCCATAATGCTGCAAAGTTACTAATAGGCTGATCGCTGTATCATACTAGGGTTCCATTATCATGTTATGAGCATAGCTTATCTCATCTGCAACCACTTGGAGTTGGGCCAGGCCCGGGAGCTTGAGTCACAGTGGTGCTATATATACTCAGGCTAGTGACGCCTCTATCATACACAGTGGCACATATGAAAATATGCTGTTACTACCTTACATGCGCTTTCTTCATCCTCACAACCATCTTCATTATGAATCATCAGTTCAAATACATTGAGGCCTGCAGCCATTCATTCCCAGAACTCCGCAGGCTTTCTCACCACCAAGATGTCTGTAATGTTTGGAAGCAGCACTGTACTGAACAGAGACGGCAAGTGCTTCTGCTCCCCAGGAGCAATCCTAGGGGTTTCCCAGGCCAAGGAGCAGCTGCTCCAAGCCCAAAGCGACAAAGATGTCAAGAACCTGAGCCTGAAGTTGACTGAGATGCCACCTGCAGTGACTTAGAATTGCCTGTGAGTTTCATTTCCTCATGATGCGAGTTAGTACCTTTCTCAATGCCAAAACATGAATCCAGTCTGGAAGCCAAAGTCAGCAAGCACTGGAAAGCCAACTTGGAGAACCCTTGGTAGCATTATCTGCCAGTGGTACTGACTTGGAATTGGACTGTGTTGAGGCTGTAAGCTTTCTTCAGTCCAGCATGTTGCTGTCTTGTATTCAATGCTGCTAGCCTCAGAGGCAAGTCATGCCCACAGAAAGCCAAAGTGCCACAAAAAATCCAGAGTGCTCAAGTTCATCTGTGAGTGACACTACATAATGCAGATGAGAACATTATTGTCAACTCAAATGACTTTCAGGCCCACACTAGTGTTCTCCCACCTCGACCCCACCATCTGCCCACTCGATATAGGGAGCAACTTCCAGAGCCTCCGCCCCCAATCTCTGCCAAGTTGATTCCAAGCCCAGCAGAGGTGCCTCGCTTGCCCCATGTACTTCTCATTGTACATGACTCGATTCAGACGGCCTTTAATAGCTTTGGAATCACTCGTTACTATTGAGACCAACCCTCATACGATCCCAATGCGCTGTTGACAACGGACCAACTCTCTAACATAGTGAACCGTAAAGCTGTTGACCCAAGCCATACCTATGGGCAGAATCAAACCAAACCACCTCCTTGGCCATGGTCAAACATGTCAATCTGGTGCATAATGAGCTGGAAATTTTATGGAGGTGCCCACAAATCCAATGCAGAGTTAACGCGTCTTGTCGAAGACATCATTTACTCTGATGACTTCAAGATCGATGACCTCAAAGGCTTTAATGCATCCAGGGAGAGTCAATGCCTGGATGCTGCTATGAAAGAGAATTCCAAGAGCATTTTCCAGCATGATGGCTGGAAAAAGAGCTCGCTTCAAATTCCTGTTCTGACAAGGGAGAAGAAGCCGGATGGAAATGGATGGCCTTTTGTCATTCCTGACTTTATGCACTGATCTATCGCTTCCGTGATCGAGGCAGCATTTACTGAATCAACATCAAAACTATTTCACCTTACTCCTTTCAAACGGCTCTGGAAATTGCCTATGATTGGCCAAGAGCAGCAAATCTATGACGAGCTTTATTGTTCTGATGCATGGCTTGCTGCTCATAATGACTTGCAGAAGGAAAAGTGCCAGGATGGTTGCAAGCTTGAGTGAGTCATTGCTGGATTAATGTTTTGGTTGAATGTGATGCACTTAGCTCAGTTTGGTCAAGCTAAGGCTTGGCCCATCTATATGTTTTTTGGAAATGTCTCCAAGTATATGCGGGCATCCCTAGGTTCGGGTGCCTGCCATCCAATTGCATTTATACCTAGCATAAGTAATGCTCCTCACTGATAACCAGAGGCACTTGGGAATATTATTGTACAGTTATCCAAAACTATCAAGGAGCTCCTTACCGAGCTCTATCCAGAGCACAAACACTTTGATGACATCCTGACACACTGTTGACAGGAGCTTTTTCATGCTGTCTGGGCAACCTTGCTTGATGACAACTTTTTAGATGCATATAAGAATGGCATCATCATTACTTGCTTTGATGGTGTGAAACAGTGAGTTTTTCCAAGGCTATTTACATATTCTGCTGATTACCCCAAAAAGTATGTTGGCCACTCATAATTGTCCAATAAGATCTTGGTCTAAACTGCTTCACAGGGTGATACTTGCAACTATCCAAGACAAAGGACAATGCCCCTGCCCAAGATGTTTCATTCCAGCCTCTGATTTCAGCCACTTGGGTTGGCTTGCTGACACAATTGCAAGGGTCAAGAATGCTCATCGATACCTTGCAAATAAAATCACAATGGCGCATAATTCAATCTACAGGCATGGGGTGCCAATCAAGGGAGCTGCCATTGAAGCATTACTCAAGGAACTCTCCTTAGTACCTACTGTGGTGGGTTCAGTTTACTCATTGATTGTAACTGTTTCAAATTCAGTATGTGACACAGAACACTTTTGTCAAAAGGCTTTCACCACTAGAATTCAACCTTTTTCCCAGCTTAGCTGTTGACCTGTTGCATGAATTTGAACTTGGAGTTCTGAAGTTGGTTCTCAAACATCTTGTCCAGATACTGTATTCTATAGACCCCAAGAGGATCTGGACTCTCAATAAGCGGTGAGACACAGCTTCCCACCCTGGTCATTCTATATTGCTTGATGGGCTGTTTATAGCTTTTTTGAAACACCTCCTTTTGGCACTGGTTCAATTCACCGATTCCCAGGAAATGTAGCAGACTTGAAGCATCATGTTGCCCACCATTTCGAGGATATCCTGCAAGTGAGTCCAAATCAAAATAGATGCTATGTTCATTATCAGAAGGGTTGATGTACTGTCGAGTGCTCCATTCCAGCATTTGAAGGGCTTTTTCCAAGTCAACATGATGAGATCATTCATATTCTCCTTTTCCGCTTAGCAGAATGGCATGCTCTCGCAAAGCTTCGACTCCATACAGACGAGTCACTCATGCTACTGGGTTCCACCCTCAGAGCCCTCACGACTCAGCTACATAAATTTTCAGGAGCACACCACGGCTGCATTTCAGACTAAGGAACTCCCAGGGAAGATTGAAGCTCGGCTCTGGTGGCAGCATGCAAGTGGTAAGGGAGAGCAAGTCTCAAGTAACAGCGATGGCACCACACGCATAAAAAGGTTTAATCTTTCAACATACAAAGTGCATGCTCTTGGTGATTGTGTGTTGACCATCAAGACATTTGGCACGACTGATTCTTACACAACGCAAATTGTACTGTAGTGCCCCACTTTACCCGTGTCTTCCTGACTGTTGTATTTATTTTTGCAGGGAGAGCTGGCGCATCAAACGATAAAGAGGTTTTACACAAACACAAACAAGAAAATGGTTCCAGAACAATTGGCTAAGCAGAAGAGGTGACACACACATATCAGGCGGCAAGATCAGGAGAGACACCCACTGGAAAATGACAATAAACTCAACACCCCATTTCTGAACCCGCTGCAGTACATTGTGGCAAGCTCAGCACAAAACTTCACTGATCTTGCAAAACTCCTTTCCAATAATAGCAATGACCTGGCAACTAGGGTGGTACTTCTCAGACATGTCTTATCTTATAAATACTGAGCACTGTCCTTTGTTTTAGAATTTCATCCCAAAGCTAAGAAATCACCTTCTCACCCGCATACATGGTTATGAATATGATGGGGATGAGCAATACTTTGATGATGATGAACACAATAGACTACTCTTTGAAGATTTGAACAAGGTTGCTACACTGAAGTGTCTTTGGCTTGTGTATACAACCTACAATATTCAACTTGACGAGAATTCACTATCCACCATGGGTAGTTGTAATGTGATGACGCTCTCACATGATGGAGAGCACCCCTTCTGGTATGCATGAGTTCTACGCACGTTTCAAGTTCCTGTTCATTATCTTGGTCGGCACTCAAAGGACTGGTCAGTCCACAAGATGGACATGCTTTGGGTGCAGTGGCTCGGTGTCAAGCCAAACTATAATTGGAGCTTCAGGCATGCACGACTTCCAAAAGTTGGGTTCATCCCAGACACCAATGAGGACCTGGCATTTGGATTTCTCAACCCGTCTTCAGTGGTTTGAGCATGCCACCTCATCCCAGTGTTCGCTGGGGGACACACAGCAGCTTTGATGGCACCTGGTCCCTTGCTTGGACGATTACCTGAAGAGATAGATGACTGGAGCTTGTTCTATGTAAATATGTGAGCCCTCATTTCATTAATTATTGCTCATGTTTCACTCATGTTCCTCATCATTGAAGCTTTGCAGACAGAGATATGTTTTCTCATTTCACCGGATTCAGGGTTGGGCATCAAGTTCAATTTAAACAATCTCCATCAGATATATATGACACTCCAGAGTTTGATGAAGAGCTACCGGCAGGGAATGAAGGTTGGTCTCAACCCCACAGCAGGGAGCCTGGAGGTGCTAACAGAGAAACCTCAGCCAATGATTCAATTTTGGACTCAGATGCCAAGATGGCCCAGGACCCAGACTCTAAGTCAGACTTTGACCGGAACTGTGATTCAAGTCCACACTTGGACCCTGATGGTGACGACTCGGGTCAGTCCCTTTGCAGCTCTGATGGTGACAATGACTCTGCTGTCGTAGAGTTTTCATTCTAGGTCAAATATGAACCCTCAGGCCTCAATTTAGAGCTAGTTTGTAGTTGATGGATTTGAATTGGTTACCATGTTACTACTAGTAGCACTGTGCGATCTGGGCCCACTCCAACTTGGACCGAGTTGCATTCGTAGTACTTGTTGAATGCAGAAGCCTTTGGTAAATAACCCGAAACTTGAACATGTTCAAGTCACCAAGTCAGCGGCCAGCTTGCCAGTGTGTTAGACCCACCCACATCTCCACTTACAATGGTAAATTCGTATGTCTCAATGGGCCAGTTGCTGATTATTATTATGGACACTATCCTCGTACTACCTGCGTGGAGCCTGAGCATACAAGTATGGAGATCAATGTTGAAAACTCTGGTGCTTCAGGGAATTTTGGCAGTTAGTATATCAATGTTGGACCCACTCAGTAATAACAGAGCTGTGGTTTGGAGTCCTTACACGTGAGTCTCATTTGAACCCAGTATCCTGCGGATGAATTAGCATCTCCTCAAGTTAGATTGGAGATGATGACAGCTACTAGTAGCATTACTCCTCTTAGTAAGGATAAGCTGGCCTACAATGTACTTAAGTTGTTATTACTCTACAATGGTTGTCCATGGAGACAGTGAGAGCAATAATCTGAGAGTCACTACAAAGTGCCAGATGTAGGTGAACAATCTCCTGGGATAGCTTTTAGGAAGAACCTCATCTGCTGCTGGACGACTGACTTGCAGCACTCACCGTTTCACTCTCCAACCACATTTTTAGCATGCCTCCGCTTGAACCCCTTCTTTCTGAACAGGCTGCATTCTCAAAACATCTCTTTATGCAAGGTTATCCTTTGTGGACTCCCAATCCAGTCTTACTACCACAAGATCTTCAGGCTGTGGGTCTCAGGATTGGTGATGTTGGAACTGTTGACGAATGGGGGTGGTTCGATGTTTTCCTCAGCATTCTTGATTTCCTTCCAGCCTGAGGAAGTTCTGGCACCCCGCCAACTTGAAACTTGAACTTCCCACCAATCATGGAAAACGATGTGTGCTGTGACAGTGAGGATATATTACCTCGTGAGGTAGTCTCATTCCCAAAAACATCCTGAGATGCTGAGCAGTTAGACATGGAGTTCATTACTGGCGTCACGGTCATGTTAGGTACTATCCCTGGGTTGATGACTCAGAGGAAGGTACTAGTGATTGCTTGACTCAGAAGAAATCCGAGTCTTGACCATGACTTCCAAGTCGCCACCTGCATCAGGGTAAGGCATCTTTCAAGTTCAAAGTTTCATCACAGTCTATGCAAGTTCAAGTTCTCAGGCTGTTGGTGCCAGCAGCATGAGGATGTATTTCAATGCCTGCGATGTCACAGTGGTGCCTAGCAGTATGATTCAGGCGGGATCACGCAATGCATGAGGAAGCTATGCAGTGCACCAATATTTGGCAGAAAAACTAAATGAGCAATGTGAAGATTTATCAGCCAGCAGCATTCTACTGAGAGATTATAATGCTTCCACCAAGTGGTGGCAATCTGAGAAGGATTGGTGATAGAATTCTATGAGCAAGTCTTTTTGGCACTGTTGAGTATAGTCCATCCAGCTGCTACTTTGTTGTAACCATAATAACATGGTTCAGGCAGGATATCTCATAGAACCGTATTCCACTGAGAAATCATAACACTTCCACCACATGGTAGTGAGCTGAGAAAGGTTGGCCATAGAATTTTATAAGCTAGTCTGCTTGGCACTGTTGAGCGGAGTCCATCTAGTTGCTACCTCACTGTAGCTATAATACATGACTCTGGCAGAGTATCTCATAGAATGACATAATGTTGATTATGCCACACAGTCAGCAGGGAATGCCGTGCGATCACTTTTTTCGTGATGTAGTAGTAACGGAAGGCAATCCCGCTGAGTCACGTGCGCAGATCACGTGGTATTAATAACATTCTGTAGACAACGACCAGACCCCGAGTTATTAACCGATTAATATTGGCACGGTTGTTAACACATGGGTTTTCGCCCATACTCTAATGAGCACATCGATCTCGAAATCACCGAGGTAAAGAATGGCAAGTCCATCGCTGCGCTATGAAGGATGGTGCCGGTGCTTGGAAAAATGGAGCACAAGACTTCCCAGACTGCGACCGCGTGAGCCCAAATATATCACGCTCCCTCGATGCCTTCGTACGACAACGCGAGAAGGCCATTGACTATCGCACTCAGTGGAGTGGTGTCCGCAGCACGGATCTGGCTGACTCGGGTAGGTGTGTCATTGGCTAGCAGAAGTACGTCAAGTACCAGTGGGGCTGATATGATCGTCCATAGCCAGGCCATTCAAAGAAGTTCAGCAAACTGTGGTAGACCTAATCGAGGACCGAGTACTCGTTGGCCATGCAATTTTTAATGATCTCAAGGTATGTACCTCACGCATATAACGTTCATCCCTTATAACCTGCCCAGATACAGGCACTCTTGCTCTCCCATCCGTCTCTGCTGATCTGTGATCATAATGTGCAATCTTTGGCATATAAACACCGCGTTGTTAAATCCTATCGCCTCGCGCTGCGTTTCCCAGTAAAGCAAGAACTTGGTATCGCTATCCAGGGCAGTGAGCACAGCAGTGTAAGCCACCTATTTTCTGCGTAGTATTACTGTATGCCTGACGTTGCACGAACAAGCAGGTGACGGATGGGTGGAACGCTGCTCCAGTGAGCCAGATCAGATCCCCAGCGAGGCGCATTCATGACTGAACCTACTCCGACACACTACCCCGCAACCTCCTTGATACTGTCAAGTATACACTGTCACGTTATTTATTAGTCGCATTGGATACCGTTGGTATATAGACTGTATCTATACAAAAAATCTGGGGTTCTCTTTCTCCTTCCTTCGACAAAACCAAAGGAACGCTTCTAAACAGTTGTGATATTTTCCTTGGTCAGCAAGCTCATCCACCGCCCACCGCGTGAATTCCTCTTGGGTATTCAAAGAGAGCTGAATATGGAGGGCCTTGATCAGTTCCACCCTAAGTGTCGGTACCTGCCACAAGCAGAACGTAGTTCTGAATACGAACTGGCCAAAGGTACACCGCGCAGCTTTTTGGAAGGTGTGATCCATGTGGCAGATGGGACCTTCGCCATTCCTGTTCCTGTCCTGTGGCAACCCACAGGAGTAGCAATATGCGAATTTTTCAAAGACAAACGAGCATTTGAATGCTCGGTAGTCTCCGTTCACAGGCTCTCGAGGACAGTGCGGAAAGTCGTCATCCACCAGCTTCCCTTCTAGGACGAAGTGGTAGGGGCATTTGCCCTTTAGTGTTGGCATGTACTCATCCAATTCTTTTGTGCTAGCAAGCCTCTGCTCTTTGGCCGCTCGTACGCGCATGACCCTTATGGAATGGTCGCTCACATCGGGAAGTGAGCCACTCCTCTGAATTCCATGGGAAAGCGGCCAGGTCTTTCTCATAGACTCAGGCATGACTTGGGAGGGCGGCTGTAGATTGCCAAGTCAGAGCCTAGTACACGACCCAGCCGAAGCCGTGAAAAGACGTACATAGGGGTCCCATGACTCATAGCTATTGTCCATAGGGAGAAGAACCGCCTGCACGAATTCAGTCGCTTGCCCGATGTCATCTATGGATGTGTTCGAGTCGAAATAGTCCGAGCCGCTGCTGTGCTGCGACTTAGACCCAATGTTCACCGCGACTTGGACTGCGCGAGCCTGAAAGCAACTCAACGTCGACAAATGAACGAGCGATCAATGGGGCTCACCTCTCCCTTTGCTTCTGAGTTGTCCATGTTCATGGCGCAAGCTTCAAGTTGCCCCACTGACTTCCTAGACTGGAGAGATAGTTTGTTGCCAGCACTGGCACCATCCAGCCGATGGGTTGTCCGGCTGGGATTTACGACAGCATTCACTGCAAAACGGTGGATTTCGCTATTGGGCTCGCAAAGATCGCAAGGCACCTGCCCATGCAAGTCACCACAAGCACGAGCCATCCTCTCGTTATCCATATACCGCGCCATTTGAAGAACTTTACACTCTTTCTTATGGACCAACTTTCCGAGCTTGTAAACCAGGCTGTAATCCTCGTTTGATGTGGGCATTGCAGCTGTCCGTTCAGAGGTGGCAAAGAACACGTGAGATTCAGATCCGTCCCGCCCGGCACGGCCTGCCATCTGAGCGACCATCGTGAGGCTGTAGGTTGGATTGTAAATGACGACAAATCGAATGTTCGGTCTGTCCACTCCCGTAGCAAAGGCGGATGTGCAGGCCATCAACTTGATTTCACCCCGATCCCATAGATCAAGATTATACGCTTTCGTGTTTCCAGACGAAGGCAGCCTGCTGTGGAAGACTGCGCAAGATGCCTTTACAGCAAATGCCTCTGCCTCTACACACGAGGCAAACAAAACCAACATTCGTTCATCTGCTTTGAGTCTTGAGTGCAGTGCGTACACCAGATGCGCCAAGGCAGCCCTTGAGGCCGAAGGATCGAGGTATATCGTATGAAGGCCTATCTCAGGACGATTCGTTGACGACCTAACGAAAGCTGTCCCGGTGTGCGAAAGCCCGTACGGTTTCATCAGCGGTTGCTCCAAGCAAGGGGGAGCCGTGCCAGACAACAGAATAATCGGCATATCCATTGTAGATGCACATTCAGCAAGCGTCTTCCATGCTTTTTGTCGGTCCCTGGGACAGTCAAGTTGATCGTGGTGCTCGTCGACAAATATGTGGGTGAATTTGGGAGTTTCTGGATTGCGCAGCATTCTGAGGGTAGGGAAATAAAATACCACTCGAAAAACAACCAGCATGGATGCACTCACTCCGTGAACAATTGGGAGCCAACATGCTCAACCTGCACGAACAATATTTGCGTTTCAGGAGGGATTAACCGAACCAGCCCATAGTCGATCGCATTGATTTTAGCCCTTTTTGCCCTCTTGTATTGTTCTTCCAAGAGTACGGTGAATGGGCAGACGACAATGAATCTGAGTTCACTATTCAGCAGGACAGGGACTTGCCACAGCATGCTTTTCCCCCCGCCCGTACGCATGGTGATCATTGCATCTTGTCTTCCTTTCATCACGATCAGAATTCCCACCATCTGGGCCTCACTCTTCTCCCGTGCTGCCGGATTCCCAAGCAAGACCTTCATAACCCCTCGAATGTTGTCCCTTAGCGTCTCATCCTCCACGAGAGGAATCGGTTGAATATTGCAAGTCACCAACATCTCGCATCGGGGGTCCTCGTATGAAGCACTCCGCACCGGCGTGTTCTCCCAGCTGTCCGTAATGGTTGGGGGGAAGTCATGATGTGGCAAGTCCTCCATGAAATCCTCAGCGTAAACCTCGTTGTTGAAGTCGTCCCAGTCCTTGATCGAATCGGAGTCCCCATCGGCCACCTGGGCCGATGACCCACTGGCAGACTTCCATACCTCCGTGCTGGCGCTCCCAAAAGTACTAGAGTGACGAATTCTCTTCTTCGGCCGCGTCGACTCCTGAGTACAGGATATTGCTACCGCCAGTCTCTTGTGTCGACCAGGTGAGTGTATCTCATATGCAGTCAACGGCTGGGACATCCGAGGTGCAGGCGTCGCTTCGAATGCGTGGAAGTTGTCGTGTGAGTCAACTGGATATGCAGATATGCTGGACTTCCGTGAATGTATAGTAGCCGTCGGTGTCAAGGGAGCGGCGTCCCAACCTGAAAAGCATGGTACAGGATGCACCAGCGATGAGGCATTGTCACCGGATCGATGATGAGAAGGAACAACTTCTGCAGGCTGCCGCTGAGCCAACTTGAAATTGGCTATTAAGTCGGGTGTGATGCCAATGTCTCCCAGCTTGCGCATAATTGTATCACCGACAAGACTGGCTACCTTGAGGGCCAGTAAGCTCGGATCAAGTGAGTCGGCGGACCTTGCCCTGGTTCGAATGGCCCGTACAGGTTCTGGAATCGGGTAGGGTCCCAACCCAAGCAAACTTGACCACTCTTCAGAAAGCCAGCGATGCTGAGATAGGACGTTGTTTGAGAGTCGAGGCAATGCACCGTGTATTACAGCATAGTGCGATGCATCCACTTCGGTAGAGTGGTCAGCAGCCTCGGCAAGTAGTCGATCAACACAGGGAAAAGACTCATTCGATGAGATGAATTCGTGGCCAAGGGTGATCATGCCTTGGCGGAATTCATTCGCCCCCCATCCACAGCCAAACCATTGTTGGTTTCTTTTTTGCAGCCAGCTGTAGAAGCGATCTGGCTGAATCTTCTCACCTCGCTCGACGCAAAGGTATCTGATCGAGTCACATCATAAATACGAGCGAAAGGAATCCAAAACCAAATGAATACCTACGTGCGGTAATGCCAGCGTGCCTCCGAGCCATATACAATGCCAGCCAAAAGCGCCTGTGCTTCTCTGAAGCCACTGCCGAGCAGTTCTAGAAAAATATTGGCAAGAGGAGCCGGCAAAAATGCAGGAATACAGCCATCCGTGCCCTTCGTGTTCGTTGTCTTGCTGTACCTGTTGAGCACTATGCATTCCCTGCCCTGAAAAACAAAGTTTCGTGGGCGGTCCGCATTCCGTAGCTGGAGCTGTAGGAACTGAGTCGCCCTTGTAGAGAGTTGAAGGCCAACATAGAGCGCATGGATGAAGTGACCCCAGACAGTGTCGGCACGGTCCAGGAATTTACGGATCGCCAACTCGTTCCAAATCCACATCTCTTCGGCGTTCAAAGTCCCTAGCCCGTATCGTTCAACTGCTGACAAAAAAAAGCTGTTCTTTTTCTTGTTGAATGCATCCTCCTCGAGAAAACAGTAGCCCCTTTGAGTGTTGCTGAGGTTTTCCACAATGGGGTCGTTGTGTGGAGCCGGCCAAGTAGCGCCGCTAAGAGAGACAAAGGAATCTTTCACTTCTCTCAGCAAGTCTTCCATGCCCTGCCGAAGACGGTCCAAATGAAGGGTTTTTCCGTGAATTGATATCCAGGCATATCCAGGGTCAACAAATACGTCAGCGTCTTTCACCTGACCATATGCAAGGGACGATGCAAACTGCTGCAGCTCCCAAATCATGTTGAACGTCGTTGGCATGCCCAACCTGAGCACTTGATCATGCAACCTCCCAATGCATCTGAGGCAGAAAATGAATGTGAGGGAAAGCGCAGGGCGACCAAGAAGCAAACTTACCCAAGGGTATCTTCCTTCTCCAAACCACAAATGCCTTCATACAGGACAGTTAGGCGGCAGAAGTATTTTAATTTTGCCAGCAATGGTGTGAGGTCGGACGCCTGAATGAAGGACCCATCATCACGAAGTGCCATCAACCAGATAAAATGTCGGATGGGGCTCGACCAGTTCGTTTGACTCCTAAATTCCGGAATATGTACCAACGACCAACTGAAGGCTTGGTATGTGGCCACGGCTTCCAGTAACGCGATCTCCGTATCCTTCTCCTTGGCGCTGGTCTCTAATGCGTCCATCAGGGTCTCCACGCTAGACCTTTGGGTGTCCGTGAATTCGAAATCGAAGAGTAAGTCGTGGCCTTTTGTTTTCCTGATCATTGCTCGGACCATTTGCACGAACAGCGCTCCATATGTTTGGTTCTCATTAGGCAACATCCTGAAATACGTTGACCTGAGCGTCGTCAGTTCAATATTCAATAGAAACCGAAAACATGAGAGAGACTTATGATTGTGGACTGAAAGTTGCACCGTTCACCAGCACCTTTGCCAGAGTAAACCGATGGCAATTCTGCTCTAATTGTGTTCTCGCCATCTCATGATGAAGTTTCACCACCTTCTCTAGAGAGACAAAGAGTCCGTCCTGCTCGTGCACCGTATGCCTTTCCTTGATACCTCGTGCATGTTTCCTCTGCGTGGCGTCCTCCCGAATTGTCGAAAAGAAGCAGTCCCACAGCGTTATCTTCAAAAGCGGGGGTCGATCGCGATCGGACTGCTGAGTGATAACCTCGTCAATGCTGGACTTTGGCAAGAAGGCGCGTTTCAGATACGTGCGGACGTCGATGTCAGATGTCGATGTCAGCGTATCGTCCACCTCGAAATAAACATGGCTGACACCACGAAATAGAGCCTGGACGGTGGACGGACGACATGACACGTTGGTTGTGAGCCCTCTACCATGCTTCTCTCGACCATGCCTCAACATTGTCTGCATGTCGCAAACACTGTAATTGCAATCGGCGGCGGCGCTACATGTCAGACCAGATATAGGGGGTGAAATGCCCTGTACTGGTGGCCCACCAGCCCTGGGAGCGGGCACTTCCTCCGGTTTCGCATAGATCTTGTATCGAGAACATAATTCGTTTAGCTCGGCCTTTTCTTGCTTTGTCACTTTGTGATCATGCTTTGCCTTCAGATGACCGACCACCACCATAGAGGTGAGAGCCACCTCGCATTCGCGGCAGATGAGAACGAGGAGCTGGCGGTGAGCCCATAATCCCAGATGATCAAGAAAGTTCGTCCGAAAAAGGTAGTCTACCCCGGGTACCAGTTCTGCACCATTGGAGTTGGAACGACCTAAATTTTTCTATCTGTCAGAGAGCAGACCTTCCTCCTTAAGCCGTCCCCACTCACCAGCTTCTTCCGCATCAGAGCTGCTGGAAGCGTCATCCCCCTGCGCTTTGTGGGATACCGCTGCAGGAGTATAGTCTTAGGGACGCTTGCCTTTACACTGCATTTGGGATCACAACGTACCCGACATCACTTGAACATCCTCACCAAGCCCTTGAACCACTACCAGAAGCGTGAGCATGGTCCGCACGGCAGAATCATGCATCAAGCTTACCATCCAACCTCACCACATCCAGATCCGCGTGCAACACACCGCCTGCACCCTGCTCGCAAACGACCTCAGCACGTCCCATCACATTCAAGTTGACACTGCTATCGCCAGACGAAGGGACCCGAGGATCAAGAACTATCAATGCATCAATATCAATAAGCGATCAAAAGCCTGAGGTATGTCGAGCGTACCACCTGCACCTCTCTGACAGGTTTCGTCGGCATCTGGGACAGACGTGTCCTCTGCGGCCTCGAACTCAACGTTGTGCACCTTTCTGAGGTGAGCTTGGAAGTCGTCCCGATTGAGATAACCCTTGGAGCAAGAATCGAGTGGACACTCCAGTCGACCTTTGTTGCGGACGACACGGTGCACGTTTCCATCCTTCTTGAACGGAGCGGGCAGAGAGTGCCGGGTATGGCGATGGCGACGAAGGCCCTTCTTGTCGGGAAATGATTCTGGACAGCTTTCACACTGATGAGGCTTTGAGGCAGGCATAGCAATGGGGAGGAGTAGAGACAGGGTCTCCAAGAGAATGCGGATAAGCTGACACACCGGTCTATAGCAAACTTACCCTCCTTAATACTATACCTGACCATGCATCGGCAGCACGGACGTGAGCCCGGATCAATATTTTGGTATGGCCTTTAGCGAGCCTGACTTGCATCTACGAAAGCAAAAATAACGTACTCATTGCCGCCGCATCGACATGCTTTTGTGAGCCGATAAGTGACTCTTAAAAAGGCCTGGTAAGCGACGATTTGGTCACCATAATCATTGGTCCATAATGGCCCGCTTAAACTGTAGATGAGGCTTGCTCACTTATGAAACAACCGTAAAGCACGCCGTCCATTGACATTTTGACTGCTTTGCAGATCTGAGGGGTTGCAGACCCTCCTCACTACAATTTCAATTTAGGTAGCCGGATCCCCGCCAGCTTGAAGTTCCAGGGATGCAAGCGAGCATGTGCTACTAGCAAGCAGGTCAAGCGAACATCTTTGGACTGACGCTTTGCTTTCGCGGATGCAAGCAATGAGATGTGTGCATGTGATACGTCTGTATGTACATGCGTGCTAATGTACGACGACGAGAGAGTTCTTCACGCACTGTTTTCGTTTGCTTATAATTAGCGTCTCCGCCCTCTTGGTGGTTTCCGATGTGTGATAAATATGAGATCACGACGAGATCTCTAGGAATCTCGTCGATTATCTGCACCGCTGTTTGATCGAAGCCCTGACCGAAAGCGTGACAGAATTAGAATAACTAAGAAAGGGCACATCCATAGCAGCACCCGCTATAGGATTCTCTTTCGGTCACATCAAATACAATCTAGTGGAGGGGTGAACGCAAGAACTAGACAAAGTCACAGACGTTATGGCACAACGACAGAGGGAGCGACAAAACAGAACGCAAGACTAAATAGTGTATGGTATAAGATTTGGAGTACTGGTCTATGATCACACGTTGCGTGCACCAATACTCCTCAACGCGCCGTGAGCAAACAAGAGAGTGAAATAAGATATTACGGCGACAACAGACCAAAGTGGAAAAGAAAGTGAAAGATACTAGTCATCCAATGGGGAAAAGGGAAAGGAAAAAGCTACTCAGATCTGTAAACCAAAAAATGCTCCAGACCAGTCTTCGGTAAAAAGCTTACTCATAGGACCCTTAATTGCCTTTTTTAAAGACTTTTGAGAGCTCTGATTGAAGGACAAGGCCACGAAAGAGCGCCAAGCGGTAGACTTGTCCATCTTGGGCGTGTTCATGAACAAACTTGTATTTCGTCGGGGCGTGCTTAAGCTTGGAGTGGAGGACAAGGTCACCGGACATGGTGATGGCTCCGTTGTTGTTGTTGCAAAGAAGGGAGGATGCAGGAAATTGACGGAAAGCAGTTCCGGCCAGTAGTTCACATAACAAGATAAGCTCTTCAAACGCCTCACGGAAGCGATGTATTCAGCTTCGCATGTTGACAAAATGACGAGTCATTCTCGACGGGAGTACCGAGAGATTAATCCGGATCCGAGATAAAAGCAGAAGCTGCTGGTTGAAAGCCTGGTGTCGGGACGCACTGCATAGTCGCTATCGGAGAAACCGAGAAGGAAAATGACGTATTCTCCACCGAGGACGAGTTCCCTTGAGGTAACGTGCAACACGCCCTGCGGCGTCCCACAAGAACAGCAGAGTTGGCCGACAGCGAAAACGATGTTGGTGCAGGTGTTGAACCGACCCAATCGACGCTCAGAATATTTTTCAGGGAGCCGTCCCACGCACGCACGCTCGCGACGACGCTCTTGAGACTTCGGAGATCCCAGAGATGGGCGATCTGTCGTACGCGCACATCAGGACTTGCGGTGCACTCGATATCGGGGGTGAGGGCGAGGAGTCGTTGGCGTTGGCGTTGGTATGTAGGGAGAAGGCGGGTGTGGCGCTGGGGTAGACTAGGCAAGAGGGTGTGGCGGAGTGCAGGGGCGTTCCGGCTGTACTCGTGACAGAGGGTAAACGGAGGTCAAAAATGGAGACAGTCCAATCCGTAGAGACGGCGAGGATAATATGTCCATCCGACGTCACCGCCAAATGAGCATCGGTCGTTCGGGAACGGTCTAGACAATGATATTCAAAAATGAAAATGAAAATGAAGGTGGAACCAACGAGATCACTTTCTAGTTAAAAACGAAAAAAATGGATAACAGACGCACGATTGTATCCATACATACGCCCGACTCGACGTCCCGCGTTCGCACAGTTGAGTCAAACACACAGCTATACGCCTGCTAGTTCGATCCGGGGGAAAAGACCGCCTTGGATACGCGTGCTGTGTGGGACTTGAGGACGGTCATGGAGCTTTGCGTTTTCGCGAGCATCGCCGGCCTTACTGGCAATCTTGCCCCGTTTTTTTGCGGTCGGAGGAAGCTGGGTCGAATGCGGGTGCGACTTCGTCTCGGGTGGGGATGGCGGTATCCCAGAAGCCGATGAGGTGGTCCCAGGATGCGGTAAGCGGGTGTGAGCCGGTGTGGTCGGAGGAAATGGAAGAGAGGGGAAATGTGTGGAGGTAGAGCGAGACAGGGGTTTGAGATGGGTGAGGCATCGGGTACGAGCGAGACGCAGGTGAGAGAAGCGGTCAGGTCGTGCGAGGCGGTAACAATGAGCGCAGACTCGTCTGTTGCTGCCGGGGATGGGACGACACAGACATCGGTGATGGGCGCCTGATGCGCTGGGACGTCCTGGACCAGTTTTTGTGCGTAATCAAAGAGACGGATGTAACCGTCATACGAACCAGTTAGAAAGTGTCTGAGAAAAAGGTGAGTTTGCGTGCGACGGAAATACGCGAACGAGAGACGTACTGTGCTATACGACACGGTATGGAGGAGACCCAATCTTCGTGCGGAAGCGTCGTCATACGTTGCGGCGGCAACATGGACTCTGAATACTCGATCTCGAGGGCGTCTTCCTATCCTGTCCATTAACAAGGTTGTCATGCATACGATCCACGCTTCCTGACGTGATGCGTACCTCAGTAATACCTTTCATTTTCTGCGCGACATTCTTCAAGGGTGGTTCGTAAGATCACCCCACGGACGAGAAAATCGAATGGGATGGGTCTTGTGAGAGAGAGGGCTTTGTTGATGAGTTGCGAGAGTTGGTGGCATTTCTAGTTGAGTGGGATCATGAATTTCTGGGAGGGAAGGACATGGGGAGTTTTAGTAGCGAATACGATCGCAGCGAACGAGGAAGCTATGATGATCAACCTTGCTAGAAATTGTTTGACAGTAACCGGAAGGCTCAATCCTGTGTTTTACCACACAAAACTCTCATCTATTCATTATTTTATGCGACAAGACTTCAACTCTTGGGACACAATATATAGTTAGACTGTATATTTATGTGACTAGGTTGTTGTTTAGTCTGATGTGCCCGAGGATTGTATGATATAGGTCTTTGTTTCAAGTGCCGGTGTTGTTTCAAGTGCCAGTACATGACTGTAATCGTTGATGACGAGTCGTTCGAGAGCCCGGGTGGAGAGCGACGCACGGAGACGATCAACGCCCGCTTCACAGCGCTCCTGATATACACATTTCCCCGATTCCAACTCCTCTAAACCCGGCGCACCAAGCAGACGCGAACCTTGACCAACACATTCCTCCTGGTTCGCGGGAGAGAATGCTAAAAAATAGTCCTGAAGTCACGCTATCAGACTTTGAGGTATCGTAATTTTTAGTCCTGGAAATCCCCAAACATACATACTCCCAAAATTCCTCGGGGATTTAAGGACTGGGGAAGGCCGGCTGCGTCGGCAGATACCTTGTTTGACTTGGTGTCATGCAGTTAGGTCAAAACACTAAATTGTGATTTGTGTAGCATAACAAAAGATGTAAATGGGTATCTAAGTGTGGTAAAGGTGGGTAGGAAGTCGTCTGTTTGTTCAAGAGATGCATCTGAATCTTGCTGACGTTCGGGGGCGACGGTTTAATGTTCGCGCGTCAGGCACGGGCACCATCAGATGAATAATCCCAGCTCCATGACTCCCTCTGGGGGCCATCATCATTGTCATGGAGGATGCTGCGGAATAGATTTGGGTCGCGTGACTCGAACACGCGACACAAGAATGCTCTGCATCAAGACCCGTTCAGCCTTTGGAAAGGATGGATGAGCAATCTATCTCTTTAAAGCGGGGAGCACGCAACAGTCCACCAGAGACACCCTTGCACAAGGGTCTACCGCCACGCATCGCCAACCCGTTTCGGCCAATCACCTTGGTCACCCTCGCCCCCCTCAACGCCCGAATCTCCAGATCCGGCACCGGACTCGCAGATGTATCCGGAGCCGCAGACATCGAGGTTTGCCACCACGAGTCTCGGCGAGGCAAC
>JBBPRA010000393.1:0-25806 GCA_038092775.1 Boletus rubescentipes
GGGGGGGGGGGCCCCCGGGGGGGGGCGGGGGGCGGAGGAGGATGGAGGTCGTCATTGGAGAGGCAGGGAGGACGAGTGCCATCAAGACTAGAGTTGAAGCTGAACGCGACTCTCCTTTCTTTTCTATTCCTCCGCCTCCTACATAACAGCACTCCCCGGGGTCTCCCTCGGGCTGTGTCCGCACTAGATCTCAGATCCCCTCTTCGATCCAACACCCCCCCAAATTCAACACCCCCTATCCATTTACTTCCGTCCGCAGCCGCAGAGTCATTACAGTAGTACGCGTGCACTCGGCACTCGGAGCGACCAGGTCTCTTCACTGGGGTGCAAATCCACTCTCGCCGCTTACCAACCCCTTTCGGTCTTGTCCCTTCAATTTCTCGGTTCTACAGCCCGCCATCCACGGACTAGTACCGTCCCGCTTGTCGTGGCGGCCGTACTTACGTCTAGAACCCGCTGTACCCTCCGCTGCAGCTCCGGCCCTCCTCCCCTCTTTTGGTCTGTCTATGTCATCACTTTTTAAGCTTCTTCCGCCAGCGCGACAATTGACTCATCATACTACATAGCATGCCGTAATCGCGGCGCACATGCGTCCTCGTACTACTACCCGGAATAAACCGGTACCTGACATAAACACGTCTCTGCCAATCTTTTATCCTTGCAGGTCGCGAATGGCTTGGGCCGTTGCAATTGCTCTCACGCACGACCTTGGCGACGACGAGGTGGACCCCGATATCGAAGATCACACATTTCCACGACGATACGATCGGTTCTCACTGGCTTGTCGGCTGTCCCTCTTTGTGCCTACCTTTGCACAAGAAATCACCCGACTCCTTTGCCCTCTCGCGTGACACTCACCAACACCATGTCGCCTCACTATATTTGCCGACGTGACCGAATCTCTAGTTTAGTAGCTACTCTGTATCTTACATACCTTCGGGAGAACACTGATAGCTTGGTCAACGTGTTATCATTCGTATATCATATTGACCTTCGCTGTCACCTCGTGTATGTGTCCACAGCGAATTCCGTCGGAATTTTATTGACAGATCCAGGCAGATGAACAGTCAGTTTCAGGGATGCGAAAAGCGCGGATATAAGTACATGCGAATTCTCCTTCGCGGACCGCCGAAAGAAGGGACAAGGTATCAAATGCTCCAAAAAGGTAATCAAGTATAGGTATGTAACAACTACATCAAAGATAACGTTCAAAGCTGACAAACCTTGCACCCATCCGTCTTCATACAAACGTCACGAAAATGACGCAGCTTCCTTTCATTGTTTCGGGTTAACTTAGACTATGGTGCTTCCGGGACTGACGTGTCTTGTCGTGTCAGTATGTCAGTTCACCGAACATGATTCACAGACGCTATCTCCTGTCACTACAGCGATAAGAATGCTGCATCATGATGTACGTGTAAACGATTCGAATTCCGCGTCATCTTGCTCGTCCCAACCACAATGCGCGCTCACGATGTTCTAAATCAAGTCTAAATGGGCGCGACTTCTCATAGCCTCGTATCGCCACCGAGCCAGAACCGAAGCACTGCGGTTGTCGCCGGAAACCTGCGTCACCATCTCGAACGCTTCAGTGCGTCCTTTCGTCCCCCGTCCTAGCCCCATGCGCGTTCTCCGCCATCGCCAACTTTTCATAACCGATCATTTTGACGGTAACGTGACCGGAAAGTAATCTTACGCCGTATGCAAAGTCCGGGCATAGCACCGTTCTATGGGTAATGCCCCGCATCCACGTCACCCTTCCCGTGCAAAGAAGCCTTCATGATGGCCATTGACCCCTCCCCCCTCCGCGTGGCCACGGCTCACACACAGAATGCACCTTTACCAAGTATGCAATCGTGACGGGGGACACTGGTGGCGTCTCAGTTTCCATGCAATGATATAAATTCTAATAATACTGGTGGTAAGTCGCAACTTCACTTAGACAATCGTTTTTCTCACAGTGCATGTCATCCGAGTCGGAACAACTTCAAGGCTGCACTACTAGATGGATCTATTAGAGCTCGGAGAGGATCCGAGACCCGAGTACACTATCTGATGTGATCTTAGTATCGCTCAGGCCGTGGGTGATATGAATCGCCAGCACCCCTTACCATGGGCCAGACTTGCATGCGATAGGTGCCTGGTCGAGTAGCAATATTTGCTACAGCCCACTCACTCTTGTCATGTGCCACTTGGCCCAGAACTTGCCAAGGGAGTGGCATCGATTGAAATTAAACGATGTACCGGGGACCAGGTTCCTTTGCATAATAGCACAGTTCCTGGAGTCCTGGAGCTCAACCTAAGCAGGTACCAAGGTGCTAGTTGCAATGGCATAACCACCGCACCGTCAGGTGGTAGCTTCCTCCCACTCCAACAATATATCGATCGATAGTTGTTTGTACAGTATCTCCTAATCCCCCTCATACGAGTTGCGAATTCGGACCGAGCGCACGGATAAGCGTTGTCACCATCGAGGTGGACCATCTAAGCTCCCACTGATCCCACTGATCCCGAAAACAGACGGACACAGACGGTCTAGAGTCTAAACGGGTATGTAGTGCATCACCCCAAAGTTGTACGTCAAATCGTTCCAGGACGGATCTCACGGCATATGGACCGCGATGTGCGATTATTTCTCCATAGGTCAGGGACACGCATGTTCGAGTGGCTGCTTGGCACTGCTGCAGCAGCACCATTTTCACCTACATGTGTGACAACCGTTATATAGGTCACTGGCTCTGGGCCAGATGCGGGTCCCTGCAGCTTTGCTGGCTCAGACAGGCAGCGAGAATCTCCGGGGAATTCACCTTCAACACGCGGTGTCAATGCCAATGCCAAGAACCTTCGAACTTTCGCATACATGTCACCTGATAGCTTGCGGATATGAATGCGGTCATGTGTATACCCATTTGTGTCCCTCAGTGGGCCGGGAATATTTTGATGTTGTGTATATAATATCTCAGGAACAAATTCAGCCTTGGCAGAGATGTGTTGTCCCCATATCTGAAGCCCACAAGTGGGGATAATATTGTAAATCATCGGTCTTTACATCAGAACCGCTTTCTAGAAAACTGTCAATGGGGATGTGGCACCGACTCACACGGCTGGCGGGGTCTTAGTCGCCGCATCTCATGTAATCTGTCAATTTACACCCGTGTCTTGGCAATGTTCCTTTCGATTAGGGGTCTCGGATGAAAGTGCTGACCTGCTGCTGACCGAATTCTTGTGGATATTGCATACGAGAGGCATGGAATTTATCGAGGGGGAGCGCCAACAATCAGCGAGGTGCTAGTGCCCGTTATAGTTTAATAACAATCGCTCACTGGCGGTAAATGATCGAGTCGATACTCCAAACGACCCCTATTCGTGGCCATGAATCATTCCGTTGAGCGATGCCTCGTGTAATTTTCCAGTGACATTGACAGGGAAGCCTCGAGGAGAAGGCGAGTTGTGATTCCCGACGAGACATTCATATACGCACGCTCTGAGGGTGATTTTCATCGGCAATCACAGTCATTTTCCAACACCCTCCACACCTTAGGGTGCAGCTGTCGGATCCGACCACAATCGATTGAGGTGGAGCGCGTGATAATGATGCAAACTCATAGCCATGCGTGTGATGGCTTCAAGTCACGGTAGCTCACACATGACCCTCAGTGTGTCCGGCTTGAAGTTGTTTGCTTCAGCGGCCGTTGGACCGACGGCGCCAAAGCTCGATCTAGTCATTGTACGTGATAATTGTAAACGGGTTAGTCCCCCCGAATGATTCTCGGCAAAAATGGCGCTTTCACCGTTGAAAACACCTGGCTACCTGGCCACACAAATGAGCAAACACTCACCGGGTGTAACAATGCCACTTTTGAACAGAAATGCCACGAGTGGGGAGAACCGAAAGTTCGGACAGAGAGTGGCGATGATGGAGTATGCTATTGCATTGCCATCAATGATGCTGGATGACGTGAGTCGGTAAGGGTGCTAGCGCGAAGTGTCCCTTGTTTATGCCACCGCAGTCGGGACCCAGTGGGGTCTGGTGGGGTGTGAAATAAGTGATCGAGGAATTCCTACGTGTGATCCTCAAGGTGCCAAGCAAGCATCCGTGGGGGAAAAAGAAAAAGATGTCATCGTTGAGGGGTGGATCGTATGGTTATTGAGCAACTAAAATCGCTCCCCAAACAATATAAGAGGTGGCAAGGACTTCATGAAGCTGGTGGTTTTTGGTCCAATTTGACCCTTGTCAGTTCTGTATATGAATACAGGATTGAAACTCACGGATGCCACATAATACTACGTTTTCACCTGCCTACCTCGCGTGTAACACTGGGATCAATAGGCAAGAAGGGAAGAGGCCTGAGTGAGGGGGAAAAGTAGGTTAAACCACGCGAATGAAGACATAGGTGTGTATGGTGTATAATCTTGGGCCAATGTTAGATTGCTTATCGTTGGCAGAAATTACGGAGGAAGGGCACTGGTCGGATTTGAAATCATATAATTGGTGAGCTGGCACATGACACAAAGTCACATGACACTCGATTGGGCAAATGACGAATCCAACTATCGGAGGGATGACAGAGGCAGGGACATATAAAAGGTATCATCGGGGATGGCTGTCTCCCTTTTCTCTTCACCACAGCTGGTTGTCCGATTTTCTGTCATAGCGTCCCAAGCAAAATTTGCGTCTTCCCCACCAGTGCTTATTCATCGTGCACCCTCGCGACTTCACCAGGTAGAGTGTCTATACTAGTATCTAGTCAATTCCATCAATTGATCACGTCTCATTCAATCCCATTCCATGGTAGTTGTCAAGATATTTTACTTCCTCATCAACCAAAATGGCACCAATAGATCATCCTCAGCATGAACGCTACGATTATATCTGCATCGGCGGTGGAAGTGGTGGTGTCGCTTCCTCGGTAAGTTATCTTAAGTATTCTCCGTTCTCAACCCGAGTTGATCCTCCTCACAGCGCCGCGCAGCCATGTACGGCAAGAAAGTCGCCCTCATCGAAGTTTCTCCCCACTTGGGTGGTACGTGCGTAAACGTTGGTAAGGGGTTCCCGCTACTTGCGACATACCATCCAGCTGATGGTTCTCAATAATCCAGGATGCGTCCCGAAGAAGGTACGAGCATATTTATGATCGCATGTTGAATGGATAGTTGACCGCCTTCTCTCAGATCATGTGGCATGCCGCTGACCTGGCGGACAAACTGCGCCAAGCATCCGCGGGGTACCATTTCCAGGGGGTTCCAGAGCCTAAATTTGACTGGGCTTCCTTCAAGCCCCAGCGCGATGCATACATCCGCAGGTTGAACAACATCTACGAGAACAATCTTGAGAAGGAAAAGGTGGAGCACCATGCCGGGTTCGCGCGCTTGACGTCACCCAGTTTTGTCGAGGTCACCCGCCCAGACGGTCAGAAATACACGCTGCAGGCAGATCATATAACCATCGCCACGGGAGGGCGTCCAACGCTTCCTTCGGACGATGACATACCTGGAGCGAGCCTTGGTATCGATTCCGACGGATTCTTCGATCTGGAAGAACAACCAAAGCGTGTTGCCATTGTCGGCGCTGGATACATCGCCGTAGAATTCGCTGGAGTATTCAACTCGCTCGGCACTGAGACTCATCTCTTCATCCGCCGCGACAAGGTCCTACGTACCTTCGACCCCATGCTACAGGACACGTTAACGCCATGGATGGAGCACACCGGGGTCAAGGTCCACAAGAATACTAAAATCAAGCGCATAGAAGGAGAGAAAGGAAAGACCCTCACGATCTACGACCACAACGGGCAGACCACGGAGGTTGACTGCTTGGTCTGGGCAATTGGCCGCCATGCCAACACGGAAGGCCTTGGGCTTGAAGAACTTGGGGTTGAGCTCGACAAGAAGGGTGACGTCGTAGTTGACGAATTCCAGAGCTCTCGTGTCCCGGGTGTCTATGCAATTGGGGATGTGCAAGGCAAAGCCCTGCTTACCCCTGTTGCCATTGCAGCGGGCAGGCGGCTGTCCAATAGACTCTTTGGACCCGAAAAGTTCAAGAACGACAAGCTCTCATACGAGAACATTCCCACTGTCGTCTTTTCGTTAGTCGAGTTTTTCGGGGTTGTGACCTGATACTAAACTGGAACAGGCACCCCACTATCGGTACCGTTGGTCTTACAGAACCAGAAGCATATGAGAAATATGGCAAAGACGTAAAGATATGTAAGTCGGATAGGAACTTTTGTGGATGACGATCTCTGATGTCGTTTCAATTCCAGACAAGTCGTCGTTCCGCGCGCTGTACTTTTCACAGATTGAGGAAACCCACAAAGAGCCAACAGTTTACAAGCTTATTGTCGTGGGCGAAGAAGAGCGTGTTGTTGGAGTTCATATCATCGGGTTGGGAAGTGATGAGGTTCTGCAAGGTTTTGCAGTAGCCGTCAAAATGGGCGGTATGTCTCGAGATTCCGAGTATTACGCACGCTTACATGCTGGTAACAGCACGCAAACAAGATCTGGATGACACGGTTGCGATTCATCCTACGTCGGCTGAAGGTTTGTCGAAGATATCCTGGTGATCACAAGTGACTGACAGACTTTTTTCAAAAGAATTGGTCACGCTGCGTTAGAGCACTTAGTTTACAAAGATTGATTCAGCAACGGAGTATTCACAGCATGCATTGTATTTCATTGACGTCACACACATAGAGATTTCGAACTAAAGTTCAAAGTGTCTCACTCTCGACCATAAGGAAGGAAGGATACATAGGAACGGATTCTCTGTGTGTTCTTTCTTGGTACTTCAATCTATAGCCCTTGCATGTGTCAGTACTAGTCCCACGTCGAATTACAAATTACAGAATGCATTGCCAATAAGTGCATTGATAAGACTCCCTCTAACAGTCAAGTTGGAATTTGGTGTCCGACACAAACGTGGTATCCCTTGCCCCGGCAAACATTAACTTATAATGACACTCGCAGTGTCGTAGCAAGTAGCAAGGTGCGCTTCTGTGTCATTTATTTGCATGGTAAAGCAACTTGAAGACCGGAATCTAACCAATTTAGCCACCCGAGAATGTCCAGGGAGTTTCCCACAGGAAATTCAGCCTCGAATGGACGTCCGTGACTGCTGGGGTTGCATGCGCATACATACCCAGACTCAAGCAATGTTGAGCCCAGTCCTGATTCGGGTTACCTTTGCATCTTATCTCGGCGTGCAGTCCGAGTCGATGTTGCAGGGTTCGCCAAGCGTTATGGGAGATTTCTCAGCCATGGTTTGATCATCAGACCTGAGCGCGCCCTAAGGTACGGCATCATCAGAGGTCCCCATCAAGTTAGAGCTTCCCTTTTTCTTCCTCGTTCCCTTATCCAATTTTACGAGTGACTTATCCGGGATATCCCCAAGTGCTTGTCCCTTCCACTCCTTGACTGGTCCCAAGCGCCTTCTTTTCGAGGCACTGGGCAGGGCTACGTTGCCCCCCTTTTTCAGCATGTCTAAACTTCATATTTTTACCTTTGTCATTTCTCTGTACTGGGCGCTCGTCAGTGCGGATTATACCATCGACGATAGCAACTATTCGGTACTCAAGTTCTCTGAAAACCCGTCTGGACCAGTATGGGGACCGTTTGGTTCTGATACCGGAGAAGTACTGGAAATTCGGTTGCCCAATGGAACAATGCAGACTGTGGATGCCACTCAGTGTTACGATGGTACATAGTGAGTCCTCCAGTGCGCTGTATCATCAATTCCCGTGCTGAAGATGCGACCGCATGGCGCTCGTAGCACTTGTAAGTCAATGATAAGAACAGAGCGTCGTTATCTGGTGTTAACTTGGCCCCATAGACGCAGCATGCTCTGCATCGAACAATTGTGAAGTGCAGTTCTCATTCACAGGTGCGTTATTTCGGCTTTCTCGCTAGACCACGGGACGAAAGCCATTCTATTCTGACTCTAGGGTCCGGAATAACCATATACGTTCTACAAGCTGGACCACAAGGCATGTCGGCCTCTCTTTCCATAGACTCGGGAACGGCAACGACGGCGACCCTCGGCGCACCCCCACCACCGCAATACTATATCCCTCATGTCACCCTCTTCAATGTACAAAACATACAATCCGGAACACACTCAGCGGTGATGACAGTGCTGGATTGGAATGGTGGTTTTAGTGGCATGATGCTGGACTATATCGACGTTAATCAGGCAGAGGTTTCTGCCCCGACCAGTTCGAACCCGAACCCGAGCCCCAGTCCGAGTCCGAGTCCCAGCTCAAACCCCACCACAAGTTCCACTCCGGCACAGTCTGCGTCCTCAACGCCAACGTCAACCAGCGGACAAACCGCTTCACAACAAACTAGTTCGACAGGAACTCAGACAAGCCCCGTAACCTCTGCGGCCATCGCATCGGTGCTTTCTTCTCAGTCATCGGGAATGACCGCGCTTCCATCGAGCACGCCTGGGAACGGTTCAACCGTTTCTTCATCTTCGGCCTCAAAAAAGTGAGGTTCGCCTCCGATCGTAATCGATTGGGCCTAATGTTGCCTTTTCTAGAACTAACCTTGCTGCTATCGTGGGCGGCGTCGTTGGGGGTGTTGTCGGCCTTCTTGCACTCCTTGGCCTGGCATTCTTCTGTTTCCGTCGTCGCCGTCGTCAACACCTCCAGACACTAAACGAGAGACCCGGCCCGAGCCTATTACCGCAACCTGAAGCCAGGTTCGCCAATGCTGCTACTCTCAGCGCAGACCCATTTGGCAGCTCTGCTGCGCTGTCTGTGGTTCAACCCTCTGGAACATCGCGCCCTTTGCGCTCATGGTCAGATTCGGAGGCGGGCTCTACGACCAATTTCGCGGCTCGGGATGCGAGCAACCCAAGTCCCATCACCAACTTTTCTCACTCGCGCGTTGCATCAAGCGCTGACGACAGCGTTACCTCGTCCGTGCCATTGTCGATCGGTCTTGCAGCAGCAGCAATGCCGCAAGATCACGATGGATCCGCGTCAATTCTCCCAGCACAGCCGGCAGTACGTCCGGCGCCTACTGCAGCGCCAGTCATCTACCCCAATGAAAAATCGGGGCCTGCGCCGGGCAGCGCGCTGCAGCAGGGCCAAACCGCCACTCTCGATGTGGCTGGCCCACCTCCGAACGCGGTCCTGACGGACGGCCAAGCGGACTTTGTCAATAGCCTGTTCAACAACAACGTCCCCGCGCCGGTCGTCGCACGCGTACTCGAACGCATGCTGGCAAATCCGCAAGGCGCGGGCAGCACCGGTTATAACGACCCAGAGTTGCGGCCGCATCTCAACTCGGGCAGCGGGCCCACGTCGTGGCAGACGATGAACGAGATTGGGGATGGGGAGACGACGATAGGTACGGCACCACCCAGTTACGATTATGTGCGGGCGCAATGAGAGTGAGTGCAGTGGCAAGTTCGGATACATAATGTTGTCTGCTTTCCCTCTTGTTATCCCTTTTTGGGGCTTTGATATACATACACAATATATATATCACTGTATGTACCTGAACACTCTTGCAGGAACTTTCTTGTCTATAACCACATACCCGGATTAATCATAGTAGTGGACCTACGGTGGGATACATCTGGGGGACGTAAAGCTACGATTAATTGGTTCCAAGCGGTTACCGATGGTAGCGGTAGTCGGCGACTAGACCAGACCACCCCAATTTCAGTGATGTATAGGGAGCGACGTTAGTGGGGGGCTACAAGGGGGGATTAGAAGCATTCAAGGTTTCCACTGTCTGGTAACCTGGAGGTGATGAACCGACCATGGCTGTTGGAGGAGGGGTATCTCGAACCACAGAGCCACGAAAGCTATCCTCGCGTCTGCAATCGATGACAAAGTCGTGCGAGAAATGATCAGTGCTCGACGGCCCAGAGGCTTCGCCATCCAGAGCCCTCCCTACATTGCCGCTGGCTGGAACAAAGTGAAAGGTACTCAATTCCCCATCAGACTGCCTGCGGGCTTGATACACCGCCGCGCTGCGAGCTGCGAAACGCCTGCGTGTCTTCTCGTCCATCGCAGGACGTACTGGCAACGACGCGATCTGGTCGTAGACCGATGCAGGGATGGTGGGGAATGGATCGGGCCGGCGGCTTTCTTCCAGCTTTACTTGACGAGACTTGGCTTTTCTGAGGAAGATGATGACTGTGATTATAGCAATAAACACAGCGAGTCCTCCGCATGCGCCGCCCACCACGGCACCGAGGTTTACACTGGTAGATGAGGTCAGCATCTGGGGGAAAGGTCTGATGTGAAGACACACCTGGACTGAGTGCTGGAAACAGTAGAAGTCGCTCCGGACGTATATGTAGAACCGAGGAAGGGGGAAGATGTAGTGGGAAATGTGGAAGAGGCGGTCGTTGGTTGTGTGGTCGAAGATTGAACTATTTCCACTACCGTAGTTGAATTGACCGGAAGGCTTGCCGTCAACAATGAAGATGAAGAAGAGGGAAAAGAAGAAGTTGATGGCAAGGCGGGGAGCTCGACAAAACTTTCGTTGATAAGCGCGTAATCAAAGTACAGAGATGTTGTACCATTTTCCCAGTCCAAGAGATTAATCGTTGCGGTGTGGTCTGCACTGGGGAGAGACTGGAGGTCGAAAAGTGAGACGTTTGGGGTTTGGTATGATGGTGGAGCTGGTGGCGGTAGGGTCGCAGTGACAGATTGACCGCCATCTATCGTAAGGCTTGCGGTGACCCCCTGAAAGCCTGCATGCAGAACATATACTGAAACTCCGGAGCCTTCTCGTAGAGTTGAGTAAAATCAAAGTCATGGTTGACACCAGTGCGTACCAGTGAAAGGAAACGTGATCTGACAGTCGTTGTCAACGGTGCAGGCGGCAACTAGATTACTGTTAGGTGGCTCAGGTCATTCTCGACGGGCAGAAGATGCGTACGAGCACTGCAAACGGGGAAGGCATCAGAATCGTGGTACTAGAGTATCCTATCTGAGGAGAACGCACTAGTTCTGGTCGTAACATTTCGAGGAATCTACAGTGATATTTCCATTACTCAGCACAAAAGTGAGGTTTTGAGTGTCGAAAGAAAAAGTTCTCCAAGTAGATCCGGAAGAAGCGTACGCCACGGTGTTGTTGGCGTTATCCACATGATAATCTGCTGCAACCGATGAAGCCAATGCAGTGAGACCGTAAATTGCGAGTAAGGAGGACCACATGTCAGAGCAAAAAAAATTTGGGATCGGAAGACTGGATCCGAAATTTTTATACGAAATTTTGCAAACGCCGAGATCACGAAGGAACTGGGCCAGAAGCTTTCAATCACCGTTGATATCCGAAACGAATGGGTGGCATGATCTCGCAGCCACGAAGGCTGTTCGAATGCATAGACTGGTATATAGCGATGTCTTGGCGCGATTGAAAGATGATGCGCAAAGCGACTGGCAAGCTGTCGCGATTATTGAAGACCTTGTGCAAAGAAGTATGAAGCCAATGCCGTCGTCGACTTGACCAAAGTGCGGCGAGCATCAAAGGATGGTCGAAAAAATGATGATCAGCGGTACTCTGTACATAAAACTGGTTGCGCTGCACCTTTACAGCAGTCACGAGATGATGCGGTCCTAAGGGATCAAGGAATGAATTCTGACGCTTACCAATGATATTGTTAGCGCTGTGACGTGGAAGTCGCTGGCGCAAGCTAAACGTTAGGGAACATTGTGGCTTGTCCGGACCGAGCCGCGTTGCTTAGTCAGCCCACGTATACCCTTCGGCATCTGAGATCAAATAAGGAGCACGACGGGCCCGACGTTGAGCATGGCTGCTGTCTTTCTCGGAGCCCGCCATCTGAGGCAGGGCATTGGCGTGTCAGCGAGATCGATACACATTCCTGCATTCACTCCTCGCCCGAATCCGCCAACTCACCGCATCTTTGCAGACACTCGCACATTTCTCTCCCGTCTCGTCTCCCATCTCTTCACTCCCGGTCTCGCCCACCCCGTCTCAGCTCAGCCAGCTCTTGTCCGTCCCATACATTCACAAACTATCAATGCTAGATTCTCCCTCCCCGTAAAGCATGCTCTCTCGAGACCCCTCTCTCCCCCCCGCCTTCCCAGGCCACCCATAGTCCCCGCAAATGTCTACCAGGTTGGTCTTGGCACCTCTCGCTCATTCCACTCTGGCCGTCCCATCTTCCAAAGCATGGTCGATAACGTCCCTATCGCTACCAGGGCTCTGTGGGAAGCCGAGTGGGAGGTCAAGATGAAGAAGAAAGACGTACGCAGGATGCGTCGTGCTACGCAGAACAATACAGTTTCAAAGTCTCAGGAGATGCTCAAGCCCAACCCCAAGCCTGTCATTGCGGAGCCCCAATGTGACCCATCCGAAGTCGATGTCTACTTCCCCGTTCACCCTACTCCTGATGTTACTACGCACCTCCTCGTGCCTCTTGCGCCAACCCCGACTGCCCGGCTCCCCTTGTCGGCTCGCACTGACGGCGGTGATGCACACCCGCTGCTCCCCATTGTTGATCTGGCCGCTGTTCACACTAGCCACCGGTTGCACTCACTCAGGGTCTCCACCTTGTTTGCCAGACTCGACGCCGAAAAGGTATGGGATGATCCTGGCGTGAATGTGGATGCATATGCCTTTGGGCCGCGCCATGACACGCAGGGTGCACAGGAGAAGCAGTGCACCGTTTTGCGCGTCGCCTTCAGGGGCTGGCATGCCAGTCGTGTCCGTTCCATCCTTGGGCACAGTGCAGAGGAGTGGTACTCGGTCGAAGAAACCCATCCGGACGGACATCCCACCTTCGTCCCTCTACCCGATCTGAGACAGCATGTCTCCATGAATGCGCACTCCCGACTTGAGAGCAGTGAGACTGACTCAAGTTGCGCTTCCGAGGTCGAGATGGATGACGTATGTGATGTGATGTCTCCGCTGCCCATCCCTGCCAGTGCTAGTGCACAGCACGAACTTGTTATTCCCACCCTCGACTTTTCCTCTGCGTTCTCGGATGCTGTGGACAATCTTCCACCACCTCCACAGCCAATGATGTTTTTGCGCACGGTCTCGGAATTGACGCGTGATGCCGAACTGGTGTCGCAATGTTCTTCTTCCGTATTGATGGATTCAGAATCAACAGGTTCATGGAGCGTCTTGGCTTGATCTCTTTCTTTCTACTCATCGTTGGGGTAAAGTCGCAAAAGAGTTTTTTATATATGCATTCATAGTTCCTTTTCTTGTATCTATGTAAGTTGTGTTTGTCTCTATACGCCAATTTCGTTTCCATGAGGATCAAATTAATGACTCGGTGATCAGATTAGTGTTGAGTACTTTGTACCCGATAATCAAGATTGCTGTGTTCACCTTCCATCGCACGATGATGGATGGATGGATGAAACAACGGCATCAAGTTACGCAAATGCGTCCCTGTGAGGCTGTACCTCCCACATTTGATTGACACCCAAACTCTTACTTTCACTCTCGTTCATCCACGCTGATTTCTCCCCACAGAGGGAGCGAGATGGAGTGCATGTGGTACATCACTCCCCTGCTCCTTGCCACAGTCGTTCTGGCAGATTATTATATTGATAATGCCAATACGTCTGTCATATATTCTATGCCAGCTAGTCAGTCAGGACTTGGATGGCAGACTTTCTCTGTGGGTACCCAGTCACTTGCACTGAGTTTCAGCAATTCGACGGGCAACTACACTATCCCCCTCGATGCCTCGCACTGCTATGATCAAAATTAGTGCGTCTCCATATATTTACTCTCCCCGGGCTTTGCCTGACCACGCACATCAACTCAGCGCTTGTAAGCTATCCCTCTTACAATCGGATGATATCTACATGCTTTTTTTTCTTTCAGTGGGAGTATGTGGCACAGGTGATAATTGTTATATCCAAATACCCTTTACAGGTATGTAGCCCGGTGCATCGCTACGATGCTCCTCTCACTGGCTATTCTAGGGTCCGGCATCACGATATATGTCTTCAACGCCGGTGTGACGGGTATGACAGCCGGCTTTTCGGTCGACGGTGGTACAGCCGTTCCTAGCACGATCCAGGCTCCCCCTCCGCCAGACTATCAGGTCTCAAATGTTTCTCTGTACAATATTCAAGGGCTCCCGTCTGGGAACCATACCATGCAGATGAGCCTGTTGGATTGGAATGGAGGTGGCACTTCCATGAAATTCGATTATGCATACGTCAATGAAACGTTCGTCGCGTCTCCGGCGACAACTTCATCGACGTCTTCCATGATATCCACCTCGGCGTCCCAGACGCCCACTCAGACGCCCGCGGGAAACTCGGGGACTTCCAACAAGTCGGATATTTCTTGTAGTCCAGTGAACACCAACTAACGCTCTCATTTTAGAATCAATATCGGAGGCATTGTCGGAGGCACGCTGGGAGGCATCGCCCTCCTTGTTGGCCTCGTGATCGGCTTTTTTTACTTGCGTAAGCGCAACGCAACGCGCCAAGACATGTTGTCTCCAACAGTAAACCCGTTCACATCCGAGTTTGGGAGTCCCACTCCACCTTTGGTGCCTCACCAGCGGCCATTCTCTTCCCAGCCCCGGGAAGTGACGCCATCCGTTTCCCCATTCGCGCGTTCTGCCATCCTCCGCGATGCGCTTGCAAGTGGCAACTATCCCGCCTCCACGCCGGACCCGAGTGCCCAGTCTACTAGTACCAGGTCTGGACAAAACTCGGCGGTCTTTCAACCACTCCGCCGGCAGCCTTCGCAAGTCGCCGACGTCGATACGCACGTCCGCACGAGCACATCTCAGGTGGCGGATGCGGGATCGCCGTTTTCGGACCCCCGGCGATACAATCTGTCGGCGGAACAGGCTGAGGTCATTGACCGGCTGCGCTTGGATAATGTCCCTGTGGAAACGATTGCACGCGTCATCGAGGGATTTGTGACGTCAAATCTTTCTGGGGGCGAGACGAGCAACAACAGAAAACTGGGTCGGGAGAGGAGTTTTGTCAGCGCGGCACCCCCTCCAAGTTATCAGACGCGGGATGGTTAGGTGGGTTGCCCTGGGTCGTATTTTGTGTAATTTTATAGGGCTTTGGATGTAGTGATACCTTGCTATTTCAAGTTGTCTCGTCAAGCTATGTGTAGACCGTTTTTTTCTCGTCGTTCTCATCGATAAAATTCAATGTCAAAAAGAAGCCAGTCTTCATTCCACTACCTGAGCCCACAGAAACACAACAATAGGGTATCCTGCACGTATATCAAAATATTATTGAGATTGTACGTATCCTATCATTTACCCCCTCTCAGCGACGAGATCATAACTTGGTGGTGCAGTCGTCATCGTGTTTGACCGCGCGAGCCTCGTCTCTCTCTCCCATTCCCGAATGCCAGCATGTCGGTCAGCAAGCATCCGCTCCATCACGCGAGCGATAGCTGCCGCTGGAACGTTGTTCAGATGCAAACTATTGATAAAATCTGCTTGTTCGTCTGTCAACAACGGCGAGGTGTCTTGACATGGGTTCGTTTGGGGCTGCAACGAGGCCACATTTACGGCGTCAGTGTCGTTTGATACCCCGAGGCGAGTTTTGTGTGTTCCAGAAGAGTTACTGGTGGTGGAAGTGGCGGTGAATGGAATCAGAATGTCTGGACCGCTGCTGGGTGAACTTGGGGTCCGTTGGACCCGGGACGAACCAAGGCGATTGGGAACGAGAGGTATAAAGGAAGAGTGTTCTGTGCTACGGGAGGGAGCGAGAGCATTCCCCATTGTGTTAATGGTTGGAGGGCTGTGCCCAGCGTAGGGGTCGTACATCCCGGCTGTGTTGGTGATGATAGGGTCATACTCATGGGAGCTAAACGGTGGGGATGCGCTGTTAGAGTGAAGGTCGATCATCTCCGGCAAATGTCCACGGCGCCGTCGTATCCAAAGGAATACAAGGATACCAGCCAAGATCAGAGCAACCACGGCGATGACACCGCCGACGATGGCACCGATATCAGTGCTAAATATGGTCAAAGTGAGTACTAATTCTGTTGTGATATAAGAGTGATCGACATACTGTGATGACGAAGAGTTGCTCGGTGCGGGTGTAGATCCCGGTGTGCTAGTTGCCGTAGCTGAGGTCGTGGTCGTGGTCGTGGTCATGGTATTGGTGACCAGCGACTCGTTGACATATGCGTAGTCGAACATCATCCCACTGTAGGACCCAGAAAGGTCATTGATGAGTAGGCTGAGCGTGTGAGAGCCAGACGGTAGCTGTTGAACGTCGAACATGGATACATTGGCGATTTCGTAGGCGGGAGCAGGAGGTGCACCTAGCACGTTTGTTTGGGCGTGTGCGCCGTCGATGGTTATACTGGCGTTTATTCCTACGGGACCAGCTTGGTAGACATAGACCGTGATCCCAGAGCCTGAAAATGTATAAGGAAAATAAAGTGGGGAAGGGATGATCCTACCCGTGAAAGGGACGGTGAGCAAGCAAGTGTCTGTATCGAAACATGCCGCGTCTATCCAGGTGTGAGAACAGAAAACAAATGGACGAGTTGGGCAAACTCACATCGACTAGGGGTGAGATGTAATTAAGCGGATCAAACTACGAAAGTGGGATGGATGGCGTACTAGGTATGATTCCAGCAGACGAATGCATCGATGACCTGATAAGTGCCATTTGGGAGTAGCAGTTCAAGCGTTTCGGCACCCACGGCATATGGAGCCCAAGCAGCTTTTGGTCCGGAGGAGTAAGTGAGGGTGGTGTTTGTGTCGTCGATGTAATAATCAGCCCATACAGTAGATATGAGGGCAAAGAGGAAGAAAAGACGACCTTTCCTTCGGAGGGGGACCATGAGGATAAGGAGCAAAAGGGTGGCCACGGGCAATTGGGAACTTTGTCAATTAAACTTGAACCGGAAAAAGGCAGTGCCCTGCGACCCTTGTGAGGGTTCTAAGCGCCCAAGAGTAAAGACGAACTTGTGGGCCAAGTGGTGGTCACCGGGGCCGTCCACGAGACAAATAAAATCCTGGTACCTTTCGGCGTACCAGTGCATGATCGTCCTTCTACTCGTTCAAGTCACTCAAGTTCCTGGACCTGAACGGGTTCAAAGTGGAGTTGTCGGATCAAGTGCAGTGTTAGTCAGGGGTTTTATGTAAGGGTTACCTCCTTCCGTGGCGCGATACTTCTACTCGTATTTTACTGTCCGAGTATCCTTTCTGTGGTCGTGGACGAACATGTGTTCATGACATGGCACGCAGGTCCAGGGAGGCCGTGGACCAGTGCGACGGTCGCGTTGTACGGTCGAACAACACAACCTTCCTTATTTGGAAGAGAGGCTTTACAACGAGTTCCCACGCGGAACTTTACAAGTTTATACCCATGCCGCTGTGGTCGCAGTTAGCGGGAGGATATTTGCCAGTCAGCAGTTCACCAGAGCCACGCTTGCCTTACAGATCTCAGTGGACCATGTCCAGGTTCACCAGAAATGGTCCTGCATCATTCGCCTTTCTCGCCATCGCGCTTCTCACTGGCTTGTTCGGCGGATACTTGCTTGCCAGCCCGCCCCACAATGCCGAGCTCTGCACCTTCCCTTTTGACACACCAAACAATCGCGTTTACCCAGAAACATCTTCCTCACAAAATACCGCCCACGTAGTCGAGGGGTCACTGCTGGTCAGTGACGACTTGGATCTCGAGGTGCTGCGCTCCATAGTAGCAGGTTCAAGGGGATACTATGCTCGGGACTATAGTATGGGGTTAGGTTGGAACAATGTAAGCCATTCTGCTTCTCAACGTGTCCATACTCCGGTGCTTATCCACCTCCAGATGCGCTATATCATCGAGACCGCTCTGCATCACGGTTCACTACTCAACCGCACTGTCATAATACCAACTTACATATACGCACGTTCGTGCGAATTCGAAAAGTGAGCCCCGCCACTCGTCCCAGAGCACGCCCTCATCCATTACAAAGTGCGGTCTGCGCAGCACACGCGCAAATGATTAATCGAGGCGATGCCATCAATTCCGACGAATGGCGGCAGTTGCCAGAAGAACAACAGATGGGATGGAAGGTGCCCATGTCTGTCATGCTCAATCTCACCCACCTCCGAAGCTCTCAGCCAGTCGTCACCGTTGCCGAGTACCTCCGCCTCCATGGTCTCTCCCCGGACCTCGAGCTCAGCAATGGGCAGTGGGATACTCAAAAATATCATCAAAACCCTAGCGTGTATGATGCTCAGGGAAAACCACCCAGCTTGCACATCATCGAGAATGAGTGGTACGACCCTCAGGGCCTCAACCGCGTCGACAGATTACCAGACGAGATGAAATCGCGTGGTCAATGGGACTCGCTTCTTGGCGATCCGGCAAGAGATCAGCACAGTGGTTGGCCTACCCCATCCAAGACAAATGCATACCTGGCCCTCGAACAAGCACTCTCCGGAAGACAACACGTCTTGGATTTCGATCGAGCTCGAACAATACTTCAGAATAGTGGGATTCGAGGCGTCATCTCCGATGAAGGCCTTACCCAAGTCTTGAACGACAACGGTTGGGAGGTCTTGTACACGTTTGACGGGGCGTAAGTACAAAATTTTGGACCAGATGCGGGTTCTGCTGACCAACGAATCCGAATCCAGTCTGGGTATGGATTATGTCAAGAACGTCGTGAGCCCAATTAAACAAGTTGCACCTCGTGACTCGATTCGTGGATTCGTCGACGACTACTACCGCTTTACCCAAGACGTTCTTTTCCTTAGAGGTGAAATCCACTACGAGCGAAAGCCGGTAGGTCATGCACAGTGATTCGGATACGCGCGGAGCTTATTTCCTCAAAGGCCAGTATGCGCTTCACCTCCACATCCGCGAGGGACACCTTCGCAAGACTTGTATTATTCCAAATACGCCATATCAACAGCGTCATGGAGCTGTCAGAAACGATGGCTCGACGAATGCAGGAGCGTGTAGGCGGACGAATGTGGATGGCCGCACATATGCGTCGTGGTGACTGTGAGCTTCATTCAGCTCTTAGATCGAGCCAGCACCTGATATTTTTGTAGTTGTACGCTACAATTGGGCCATGCAGGCGGATTTTGGAGAGCATCTTCAACGAATCAAGGATCGCCTCGATGAAGGCAGAAGTATCCTCCGTTCTATTACTGCGCAATCTTTGGGCACCTATGCCATTCCTGATGTCATAGTCAACCCCGAGTTGATTCAACACCACCCACCGAACAATGATGACTTGTAAGTTACGTGATCTGTGATGCTCATCCATCTCATCCCACGTTACAGAATTTACATCGCCACCGATGAGCGAGATCCGGGTAACCTTGCCTACCTTCGTGATCATGGCGTCCTTCGGGCTTCTGACCTCATCACAATGGAAGACCGCAGACGTTTTGGTTGGCCGCTGTTGATAACAGACGTCCTCGGTATTGTCGAGCAAGAGTTGCTGGCACGGGGGACATTCTTCTATGCACATGCACTCAGTTCCGTGGGTGGGGGTGTCCTCAACATCCGCGCTGCGAGCGGTGCCGATCCACGAACTGCACGAGTTGATTGAACTTGATCCGTAGTTTCTTCCTAGGGTATTTTGTATAATATTTGGACGATTGTAATTTGTCGGACTTATTCGGACGTCTGTTCAAACCGAAACTTTACTGTGCCAGTTGTCTGGTGACTAGAGTACATACCCACCTCAACCTACCCCTTTAGTTCCACTCCGGTCGTTTACTAGTACTCCAGGCCCAAGGCAGTGAAGGGACATATTGCGTGATCAGCTTTGTAAAAATGATTGCAAACGGCTGCATTCCCCAAGACACCTACCCATAGCCTATACGCTCTCGGAATGCCGTTGATCACGCTTGTTGCCAATGTCAAGGTAGGCCTATACCCAAGCTCCACGATGTCTTCTGCAACTCTTGAGTTGACAGCTTGGTGAAGATGAGGCTCGTTCGTTCGTCTTGGAGTTCTCCAAGGTATTTGACCCATCTTCCGCCATGGTAATTGCAGTATGGGCGCGCTAACGTCTGCTATTTACGCATGTCAAGTTCTGCTCCGAGACGATCGAGAAACCAGAAGATCGATTCTCCATCGACTTTAATTACAGCCCTTACCTAGCTTTTCGAGGCACATTCGAACCCGCCGTGAGGTTGCACGCCGTACGTCTAGACTCTAGGCTCAACATCATACCTTGCAAAGTCGATCGATCCATTTAACAGATGTCTCTATGGAACACGACGCCGGAAAACGCACAAAAGTGGGCGGAAGCATTCTTCAAGTTTTTCGAGGCGAGGCTTGGTGTCCCTCCGGACCGTGGTCATTTGTAAGCGCGCAAGTACGTCTGGCGGGGAGGAAGTGACTGATACCCACGTTTTGAATAGCGCGTTCACAGACCCTGGGGACCAGTTTATAGGGTGAGTCCTTTCAGTCTTACTCTGTGGTGCATTCCGATGCTGATGTATCTCGTTGATCAGTGTGAATGGAAGTACGATGGCGGCTCTGCAAGCTAGGCGTTAGATAGTAAACCATGTCGCGAGTGAAGGGGCAACTTTGAAGAGCACAGTGTCGTTACCAACGAGTCGAAATTTAAATATGGTGGTCATGTCATGTGTCAACATGAAACTCCCACTTTTACCCCTGTCTGGCCAGCGGAGTGGTTCGGGATTCCGCTTCACACTTGCCAGCTGCTTTATATACCGCTATTCAGGCCATTCTCACTGTATCTCGCTCACCGTCATGCCGTTGATCTCACTCAGCACAAACGCCAAGGTATCTCGCTTGCCTTCTGAACGTCACAAATACTGACCATCACCACCAATCAGTTCGACTCAGAGGACGCCAAGAAGACGTTCGTCTCTGATTTCTCCAAGGTACCAGCACCTGCGTAGGCTCCTTGAACTGCTATGCTCACCATGACACATGCATCTAGTTCTGTGCACAGACGGTCGGTAAAGAGGAAAAGCACTTCAACGTCGACGTCCATTTCAATCCCTACCTCACCTTCGGGGGCACGTTCGAGCCTGCGATCATGCTCAAGATCGTCTGTATATACACTCACAGGTATTGACCACGCTGACGTCGTACCGTGCTCGGATAGATCAGCCTCGACAACGTCAACCCGACCAACTCTCGGGTGTGGGCCAGAGAGTTCTCAACCTTCTTTCAGACGAAATTAGGCGTGCCAAATAACAGAGGTCTCATGTGAGCCATGAGAAATTAATGCTGTCGGCAGAGACCAACTGAGCGTTTGTATTATTGGCAGGTCTTTCACGGATCCTGGCCCAGCTTTCATCGGGTAAGCGCCCCGTGAGATGGTATGGGTATGCAGCATTTGCTCACCATACTTTTCTGTAGGTCGGGGGGAACTACGGTCGAAGCCTTACGAGAAGCATCTACGAAATGAGGTGAAATTGGATGCGTAGTTTAACTTGCTTGCTTGGCGGATCTTTGATCATGTTGTAGCTGTAGTTTGTCTGTATGCACCAATGTGTATGTAAGTTTCCCCCCGTCAGTTGCGTCAGTGAGGGCTAACCTCAGGCCGGACCGGCTATATGTATCAAGTTGATATTTACCACACAAGACATTTGCATCCTTTTCCTGGCCAAGTTCACACTTCGTTTACTCCTGAGGTTACAAGTCATACATTGTACACCGCTGCCGATCAGAATCAGTATGTTGAACGAAAGCATCTCGCACACAAAAAATGGTGATCATCAAGAATTAGAAGTTTGGTATGGGTATCTAGCCTGATCGTCCTGTGTCGCCTTTGCCGCCCTGAGCGGCAATTCAACCCTGAGTTGCATTTGATATTCCTATGTTCGGCCAGCCGATGGAAGGCTGGAAAAACTACTCCCCGACTCTACCTCATTTTCCTTCAAAGGAGCCACCTTCTCCATGTCCTGTTGTAAGTGATGGTCAGGAAAGGCACTGATGTCATCCATGTGAGAACATACCCTTTCCATGACAGTGCCTGCGCTTGCTTCGGTGATCAGATTGATAATAGGCATACTCCACCGCGTCCGCGATGGTGTTTGTGACTGGAAGCTAACTCCCGACCGTGAATTAAGCCTGACATAACATTGAGGTTGGGGTCAATGCAGGGAAAGTACAATAATTCACATCGCCACTGAAAAAGCAAGGTCAGTATATTTCGATCGCACACGCAACGCAAACTTACATAGGGTATTTGTATAGAGTTTGCTCTTGCATAAATGAAATGGCATCCTGAAACATGTCAGTGGGCGGCAACGAAAGGACCACACTGTGTCCTGCTCACCAGTACAAGTGATTTTTCGCAGACAGGTAAGAGGAAAGCATACCGATCTGAACTATTGACACCAAGATCGCCCGATTTATCGTAAGCATGAACATCGATTTGAGCTTTTCTGACCGCCTGTAAACCCGGTATTGATGGCTCTGATGATGCGACTAATTGAGAATCTGCTCACTTCATGGGACCAAGATATGGGGGAGGCAACATGTAGCACAGGCAGGCCGATGCAAGGAGATTCGACACGAGAGCGCACGACTCTTCGATCATCATAAAGGTCTGAATGATGTATACACGAATGATTTTGCGGTTGCACGACTTTTGGGAGCAGCAGACTTGCCTGGAACAAATCTTGAGAAAAAGGTGTCTCCGACCAGAGACCAATGAAGACGGTCCGCACTGATAAAACGGTATGTACTCAGTCTCGTGCAAAATGTACTAGATGGGCTGCTCACCGGTTCCGACCACTAACGTGAGTCTGGAGTAAGACTGTTTTGTCGGCTGAGCCTAGCGACACATACCGAAAGCTACAAGAGCAAGGACGAACTGTCGACAAGATTTAGTCCTAGATGCGGGATCACGGTACAAATTACCTACCACAAGCGTAGGTCCAGTTCGTCCCAAGGGCAGAGCATCGTTAACTGCGGGACCATCATCTGGGTCAGAGGATGAATCCCACGGGACGCAAGAAACCGGTATACCAAGATAGATCTGACTGACGAAAAAAAATTGCACCCTGCGTACCCTGTCAACAGACCGACCCAATGGCGATAGATGTACATACATGGCGGTCACGAGCACTGTTAACCCGTTTTCGATGATCCACGAACTAAGAAATCTAATGTATCAGGATAGTGCAGTAGAATTCTAGATCCCTTACATGGGAACCTTTCTCAAAGCCCCCACGACCCCGAAATTCATAACCTGAAAACGTTCAATCATATGGGGGGTGGCCGCTATGAGGCACGGACGAAATAGTAATAGATAGTCTGAGCCATTAAAAGGCTTGCTGCAGGATCGAAAATACTTGCTTGAAGGTCAGATCGGGGAAACACGAAAGATGATCGAGTCACTCGTACAGTAAGGAAATAACCTACAAATTCGAAAGGGTTAGTGGGTCGGTACTATTACGGGGGTAACGGACCTCACTATTGCCTTCATTGACCATCGATCTTTGTTATTTATCATGAAGTAGAGGTAACCTTGTACGAGCGAAATTCCAACGCAGCTGGCTACAAAGTCAACATGCTGGGCTCGGGCTCGGCAGATGACGGTACGTACGACGTTGACAGAACGAAGCCTATGTGCGTTAACGCAGGAAGGGGACCATTATCAACCTCTCGGAAAACCTTCGGGGACCCCACTTACCCCAATACATAGCTGCGTAAAATTGACCAACAGAGACCACGTCTCCACCAGCATTGACCATAGCAGCCATGGTTGAGGTCGTCCGAGCCACCACCAGAGTCACTTCGTGTTGGTTTCGTTGGAGGTTAGCAACTTCACAAAAGGTGAGGGGTGGCCCGACAGATGGATTTTCACTTAAGGCATTCAAGGAACGGTTCGTGCCGCCTAAATAATTCCGCGCACATCCCCAAGTCGGCGGCAATAGCGCCGCGTTACATGTCACCAAGCAAGGGCTGCTAAGTGATAGTGGGTGTTATCTACTATAACTGGGTCCAACACGTCCTACTCCCGATCAATGATCCGAGGGGCGAAACAACTGGAAGGCCCGCGCAATGCAGCTAGTCGACCACAGCCTCGAGGGTCGATGGTCACTAATCGAGGTACTTATGTAAAGCCCGTGTCAATGAGGGGTGCACTTTCTACTCTTGATAGGTAATCATACTTTGTATCTAGTGGCCTGTGTCGCGACTGACATGGTGCTGGAGCCTGGGGAGATAAATAATTTCTACCTGTCAGTGGCGTTATCCCAGATTTACAATGCAAGTACGCCTCTGTTGATAAGTTATCAGCTGATTCGGCTTGCCGAAATCGTCAGGAGACATGCTGACATGTTCATCAATGTTCGCAAACTTTCAGTGACTCTCCCGATCCATGGGCTTGTGAATTTGTGCTTCCCTAGACTACGCTGATATGAATGTCATGTGAAAATCCTCAGGTTGGCTAAGTCGAGGCTTGGCACTTGAACTTCAAACGGCTGGTTGCCCTGAGAGTTGAGCTTGGCGTGGAACCAGGACACGGCTGCTGGTCATACATCGCTGCTGCGTTTTTAGAAATAAAAGACAAAAACTACGTCTAAAAGGCAAGGGACATATGTAACATACGAGTGTGCTCGTGTGTAACTTGGCCAAGTGGGCTGACGTCCTGCATTCAAGATGCCAACCTTCTCGAAGCCGATGCGCACAGGTTTCCCTTTCCTGCTGTAGGTATGAAGGTGACAAGGTAGACAACCCTCGTAGGTGACCGATGTGTGGGTCTATACAATCACGATAAGAACAGAGGTGGGGTAATACCTCAGAACGCAGTTGGGATAGGACATAACAGAGCGTACTTGTAACAAAAATGACCGGTCATGTGGCGAGGCCTTCCCCAAGGCATGTATACACTATCATGGTCACCTTAACTTGGGTAAATTCAGGGACCAGACAGAGAAGCCGTCATGCGTTAGAGCGTCTGCTGGTTGATGGACTGTCAGGGTGGCAATTAATGCCAGTGTATCCTTTGCGGCGAGGAATCGATACACACTAAGTAAGACTAGCCAATATACCAGTGTCAAATGCGAGAGGCTGAAACCTTCGTCAGCTTGGGAGTCATTCCATAAGCAGAAAAGTTATACCTAGCATGGGTACTGTAGTGTGACAAGGAAATCAAGGATGGAACGGGGGAAAGTTGCTTACGGTTCATATGGTAGATATGATTACTACGATCGTTGAAAAAGTACACAAGCAGATTCTACTAGCGAAATAAGAATCGTCCCTGAAGTGTGGGATTCAGGTGACGATGAAATCCGATGGCAAGCTACTACTTACGCGGGGGTAACTTGAATGCTCAGGCTGTAGTGAAATGACAAAAGTCCGAGCAGCAGACGAAAATTTCTGTCCTGAACGTAAAGGGAAATCACTCATAACGTAGTTGTAGATTGCAGGGGCATGGGTATCGTTATACCATTATCCAGCAGCGGACACCTTGTTTGCCTGGAATTTCGTACCCAATAATATGGGGAGCCCACAAGATTCCGGAAATGCCAGGGAAACCACTGGCGCAGTCGCTAGAATGTTAGTCGTCAACGTAGATTTTGCGTCAAGCGACTCACCCCATTACATCCGCGTAAAGGAGCAGTTCGGTTCCTCCGACGCGATTAGGTGGAAGGGCCCGGACTGGTTTCAATCCTCTCACCGCCGAGGAGCTTTTCTTGGCCGGGTGAAGTTCGTGTATGATCCTCGTGGCCAATCACTTTCGGTAAATATCGAGAAATCCAGTTCATCGCACCGGCGAGATGCACCAGCAGAAGATTAATATTATTGGCCCTAGATAATCTGCCCTATTCTGCTGACGAACGAAAGATACGTACATAGCGAGTATACAAAACAATGATGGTGGCACATAATCCTCAACCTGGGCGGCGTCTTATTC
>JBBPRA010000394.1:0-25756 GCA_038092775.1 Boletus rubescentipes
TCAAACTTCAAGTCCTCGACGAACCTGTACGCTGTGCTTGCCCTCCGACATGCTCTCTTTGTGGCATCTCCAAATCCAAAGTTTTGATGGCCCTCCGCCCGACGAACAGCACAGCGCACGAGGCGCAACGAACATGCATTCTTTGCACCTGGGAGCGGCATTCAGCATCAAATATACGCTTCCCGCATTAGAGACACTGACGACAGCGTGACATACCTTGTTTGCACCACGTCAATCTTGCCTCACCAACAACCAACTTGATGCGTATCCCCGACATTTTCTTGCATGACCAACCCAAACAACCCAGAGAGGATAAACGACCGTCGACGAGCATTCATGTAATACTAGTATCGCGTGTTGCTTCATCACTGACATCCTTGAAAACGGTCGTGCAATGAAATGTTCCTGCTACGCTTCGTTAGAACAGCCAAAAAAAAAAGCCTTCAATCAGTGGCATCCAGGTCATTGGTTTCCGAGACGCAGGGCTCAGGCAAGGACCCTCCTACACGGATGTGTTACAGTGCTCGACGGTTTCTTTTACTATGATCTATATCGCGTGTCCGTGGACCGTGGGAATTGCTGCGGTCAACAACAAAGTCCAAGCGCTTGTTTACAGGACGTCGTCGATACAAACGTCCATATTTGCGTGCAAAAAATGGGATCAAGTGCCATGCAAAAAATGATTCAATGTTCGTGTTCTTGAAACGCCGCTCATTGCCTGTGCGAGACACCGGTCGTCTAGAAGCCTGAGGTGTTTGGCTTCGCGCCACGTGTGGACGTGATTCAACGTTGTCGATAAGGGTTGGTGCGAGATGGTCATTCCAGCGACGGATGTAAGACGCCCAGAGTTGGAAACTACAATGCGGCACACACGGTAAAATGCTACGGTTGAACTATCGTGCAACGAACCCGACGAAGACACGACGCCATAACACTTGTGGCCAGAATCTGAATCAGTAAGGACGAGGCACGATGTCGCAACATTACTGACCAGAAGCATAGCATCAGTCCTGGGTGCTAATCAGTTTGGTAACCAGACCGTCAATCTCCCCACCTCTAATACTCGGAAAGCAACGGGGTAAAGGAGACGTGGAACTCGTGACAGTCAACCTGTGGATCGAATCAGTCGAGCCATGGGGAGTATGGGTAATCGGAGAGCCGTAAACATGTCAAGATATGGGCCTCATAATCGGGGACAAAAGGACATCTAACCAACTGCCTGAGTCGCAGAACATGCTCGGGCCTGCACTACCGCTTCTGCCAAGGGCGAGAGGCAAGCCGTGAGATTACCAGCGTGGTTGCACAAGAGTCATAAATGAGGATACATGTTTAATGCAAGTGTTGGCATATGATGGTCTATTTGTCAGTGCGCCCTCGGGAAGGGAGGTGAACTGCGGAGGAAAACGTATTTACAGTTTTGAATACATGTCAGTTTTTACTCGATTTGTCAAGTCCTGCGACGTGGATGGGCAAAAGTGAATGACGAAGGCTCGACGTCGAAGCTGCAGCGTTGATAGGCATCTCGAGAACAAAAGGCTGGGGGCTGATGAGAGGGGATACAAAGGATGCGATGATGCGACTTGCCTACTAGAACCCACTTTCGTCAAGCCACCCACCCTCGTACCCTCACCTGTCTCGCACGGATGCGCGCCGTGCTGGATACGCAGTCCAACTTGCCCCAGACGACGTCGTATGGGAATGAGAACATCCGCGGTTGCACCCGGAACTTGCACGTGGCGTATTTGGGGAAGAACATACATCTGCGTCGGAAGAACTGTGTCTCGCGTGGAGGTCGGCGTGGAGCAGTTGAACACCAATACGGTTTAAGGCGAGGGTACCCGCAGTGAGGATCGAAGAGTAAGGCAGTTCCTGCAGCGGAGCTATGGTGCTCGACCCATGGTGAGTCTGTACTCGTCGTGACGGAAGACACGGTTCCGATGGGGACTTGGGGTGAGAACAATTCTTGACTGTCTCCACAAATCTTAGGTCGAGAGCCTACGTGAAGTTATCCAATCCCTCGTATGTGGTATACGATGTGGAAAGAGAGAAAGCGGTGTAGCGTCTCGCGGAACGGGTGTCGACTTGTCAGGGTCGTGCCAGTTGTTCGTTGGCCAAACAAGCGCCGAAGACACGAGGCTTGTCCTGAACAGACATATACACGATTAAAAAGACTACCACCAGGGCTTGCCCTGCAACATTGATGTCCACAATCACGCGTGCGTACTGACAATATTGAGTGCACGCTGATGCTGATCGTTGTTCAAGAACACGGTGACCCAACAATCGAATTCAGTCACGGTGACGAATTACATGCATTCACGTTTTCAGCGAATGGCGAGCATCTCTTGACCGGCGGTAGACATGGAGTTCGAGTGTGGCAGGTGGAAGACGGGAAACAAGTGGCAACAATACCGATGCAGGCTTCGTATGCAGAGTATGCCCAGACTCTCACAGTCTCACCGGACGGCAGATGGATCGCGGTGGGGACATCCAGGGGTGAAGTTTGGATGGTGGACGCGAGGACATACGAGAAAGTCGTCTCGTACGATATGAACAGCTTCGGGGTCGGCGTCTGTTCCCTGCATTTCGCGCCAGACTCGACTCGACTCGTCGCTGCAACGGCATCGGAAGCGAGCAACTGGCACGGGCACGTTGTCTGGGACATTGCAACCGGCAAACGAGCTTACGCACCCACCACTAACAGCTTCGCGTTTACAGTACGGTACTCCCCACTGGGCGACCGGATCGTGACGGTCGATTTCAGTTCTATTGAACTCTACGACAGCAACAATGGTCGCTTGGTGCTGGACATCGGAAGCCACTGGGGTAGTACTAGCTTGCTCTGGAGGGGAAACGACCACCTGTTGGTCGCATGGCAGGGTAAAATCCAGGAAATCAATGCATCCAACGGAGAAATCTCAGTCGAATGGCCAGTGTCCGACGACGACACGCCGTTATGCATTGTCACACCGACGCACGGGGAATTCATCGCATACTCCGCAAAGAATACAGTCGTGCTTTGGGATACCTCGACACAGACGCAGCTTGGTTACATCCAACACCCTCAAGACATACGTTCAATGGAGCTCTCACCAGACGGCCACCTGCTCGCCATTCGTGACAAGAATGGGAAAATCACCATCAAAAATCTGTCCTGCGTCACTGTAAGTATACGTCGTATCTGAATGACTTGCTCTCACCATATTTCCATGTAGTATGATGTGCCCCTCGGTCGTCTATACCCCACATTCCAGGAACCTGACATTCGGATCGACAATGCTGCCCTTGATTCATGGAAGCGCGATCAACTTACGGATACGGAAGCGCTATTAACAACAACAATCGCTACAAGTCAAAGTTCAGGCCATCATGCGCTCGCTAGTCGAGCCATCGTCCGAGCACGCTTGCAACAGTGGGATGTAGCTATCGAAGATGCCGAAAAGGTTTCGTCTTGTCTTATCTCCCACCCATTGACGATGCTAATGTAAATCAAGTCGATCAAAATACAGCCTTCCATCATTGGTTACATTGCAAGGAGTGTAGCGCTTGTCGGCAAGGGAGAAAAGCACAAGGCATATCGGATATGCGATACTGCATTCGACCACTTCCTTCCGTCTCGCGTTAGATTCCTTCTTCTCATCAAGGTGTGTATCCCACTCGGTTGTGTCTCAGCTGCTCATATCGCTTAGGCTGTCATCGTGTTCGTGGCCGGAGATCACGACGATGCGATATCCCGCGTAGACGACCTCATTGCTATGGTGCCCGACAACTCGATGTGCTATGTCATTCAGGTATGTGCATAACATGCGACGAATCCCACCACCGACGTACCCAATAGGCATATATGTATCTTCTCCTTGGAAAGTTGCGCATGGAGAGTCGCCACTACGAGGGTGCGATACGGTCGTTTGAACGTGCGCAGGCTCAAATGCGACCCCTCACAAGTCAAGGATTCTTACTAATCTCACTGGTAAGCTTGCAGCTATACTGTGGCATATCGAGAGCACTTATGAGCATTGACAGATAACGGGATGGAAATTCGATGATCTTGGTGTCACAATTCGACAACACCTGTGTGAAGCCCTATATGCGGCCAGTCGTGCAATGCAGGCACGCGAGTTCACCGGTGGTTGTTCAGCGCATCTATGTGAAGCCCTATATGCGGGCAGTCGCGCGAAGCAAGCAAGCGAATCTCTTCTTAACATGACACAGCTCTTCAACGAAAAGGTCTACATCAGCAAAGGCTTTACGCAATGGCTTTCCAGTGCGCTTTATCCTCCTATTTGTTGCCATGGATTCGACTTGTTTCTATAGACTTCACTCAACGATGTCTTGCCACGCCCGAAAGCTTGGGTGCGTTTGTTCTTCCAATTTCTTACCATATATTTGACTTGTTTTCGCAGATTCCACGCAGCGGTGTCGCATTACTCCCGAAAGTGACGGTGACGCAGCTTCGATTCCATCGCCGCTTTTGACTGAGTGGGCGAAAGCATCATTGATGATCAATGGCTCGTGGACAGATGCATTGACCGCTTCTGTTAGTGTGAGTATCGTCCTTTGTACGAATATGTCTCCTGAGGTTAACACTGTTCGTTTCAAGTTTATGGCCCCAAGATTTACAATCTATCGTGCAATATGTGAACGCCTCGAAACGATTGACCATATATTAGATGCTAGCAGATGTTTCCGCCAAATGGTGGGCGAATTCACAAGGGAAACGATCCCGCATCGTGAACAGGCGGAATGGCTTGAAGGTGGGAGCGGTCATGTATGCCGTTGCAAGCAGTACCTGATGGATCTTGTTTAGTTTTCAGGCAGCGGTGTGCTGAAAGGCTGGAGTATCTCGGAGATGTAGCTGCGGATAAGCAGCAACACGACGATGCCATTACTCAGTACTCGGCCGCACTATCTCTCGACCTCCCGATCCCCCATGTTTTCATTAAACGAAGCAAGGTATATATGGCAAAGGGGCTGTGGGAGGATGCGTTGGATGACGCGAACCAGGTACGTCGTCGCTATCTCATATGGATTCGCTCTGATCGACGCCAAATAATTAGGTAATGACATTAGACCCATCCTCTCCCTTCGGCTATGAGAAGGTGTTGATGGAGTGGGCAAAAGTGAATTTGAAGAATACATTGTGGAAGAATGCCTTGTCTGCCGCTCGTAATGTAAGCACTACCCCTGCCAAAGTTGGTCGTAAAGCTAACTCATGCACAGTTCAAAGTTTCAAGATGCATGACGTATCGAATCCTGTGTGAAGGCCTCGAAGCGATCGGAGGAATACTGGATGCGATCGAGTGTTTCCACCAAATGGCAAGTGAACTAACAGAAGCGGCAATTATGGAGGGTGAACAGGCAGAATGGTTTCACGGTAAGTAGTCGTGCATATTGCCTAGGTTGTGTTTGGTCATTCTCCTTCAGACTTTAAACACCGCTGCCGTGAAAACCTAGAGCGACTTGGAGACGAAGCCATGGATAGTGGACAACCTAGCAAAGCCCTCAAATACTATTCGGCTGCGCTATCTATCCACCCCACTAACTCCCAACGCTTTTTCATCTTACGAAGTAAAGTTGGCATGGCAAAGGGCTTATGGGAGGATGCAGTAAATGATGCAAATGAGGTCAATTCCACTATCTCGTGCGCAAGTACGCTCATAACAACGCGATCATCAGGCAATAGGGCTTGATCCATTGTCACCATGGGGATACGAGGCGAAGCGCGCGGCGTTGCATGGGGCGGGACGTTATGAGGATGCTATTCAAACATTCGAGACGATGCTTTCAAAAATGGCACATTCACCTGACCCGCAGATTCGTGGTGAGTTGCATCCTCGATACATCGCCAAAGATGATCTATTGACATGATCTGATAGGGCGTCATGGCCAGTACGTCAGCCCATCCCGTACGCGAGAAATGATTCGCAAGATTGTTCAACGCACCATACGCCATTCGCCACGTGTACTCATCAACACAACCACTGGTCGTCTCATGGACAAGACCGAGCAGGCGGCTGCATTCATGTCGCGGTCAATCGTCAACGAGCTTGTATCCTCGATGACGACACGCATCGACCGTGCCCGCATTAAACGTGAAGTGAAGCAGTTCTTCCGATACGTCATGCTATCTCACAAGTGGGATGAGAACGAACCGTTATACCAGCAAGTCATACCCATCGCGGTGTATGACCTAGAGCAGTCCCCGACGCACGACAAGCTACAAACATTTTGCCAGATCGTCCGAGACGCCGGATTCAGCTGGGCATGGAGCGATACCTGCTGCATCGATAAGCAGGATCATTTTGTGCTCCAGGAGGCATTGGTGGCCATGTTCAAATGGTATCGTGGTTCAGCCATGACGATCGTCTTCCTTCGAGGTGTTCGTTCTCCCGCGATGCTAGGCGATCTCGCGAAGAGCATCTGGAATACGCGCGCATGGACATTGCAGGAGTATGTTGCCGCCAGAGTCATCCGCTTCTACACGGAGGATTGGTCCCCATATCTGGATCTGGACGACTTCAACCACAAGGAGTCGTCGCAGATCATCTCGGAGATGGAGGAAGCTACTGGAGTGTCTGCCCAGCAATTGAAGGCACTCTATCCGGGATTGAGCAGCATTCAGGAGAAGCTCCGTCTGGCTTCGACCCGGCACACGACGATGGTGGAAGACGCAGCGTACTCGCTACTTGGCATTTTCTCCATTGCTGGAATACCCGCAATCTATGGTGAAGGGGAGGGTGCATTAGGACGTCTATTAGCGCACATACTCGCTGGATCTGGAGACGCAAGTATCCTCGCCTGGACTGGGCAGTCAAGCACCTACAATAGTTGCCTGCCAGCTCAGATCACTGCATTTAACCGGCCGGCCACATCACACCTCCCACTGCCCATTGACTATGCAGAGATGGAAAACGTCGTAACTACACTGCGCGCCTCAACGCTCGACCTTGACTTGGCTCTGAGGTTGTACGACAGGCTCCATGAGATCCCTACGCCTTGGTTCGCAGCGAGTCGCATGAAACTGCCTTGCATTGCTTTCAAGCTCCCAGCTCTCCAGCACCACCGGACACATGCAAGCCATTTGTATCGCGTGGACACCGCCGTCTTTGGCACGGTGGAAATCAAGATCAAACTGGATCCCTCTCGGCTGAATTCGGTGTATCTCGTTCATCCCTGGCTGGATGCCCTGCTGGGCCGCGACGATACGGATATACAAAGCGACACGTTTGAAGCGCACGACATCGCAGAGCCATCCTCACCGGACCGAGACGATGAAGACGTGTCAGACGATGACATGGAAGATGATGCCTCGCCGCCTCCGGAACCCAAGTCACCCTCGCAGTTTGCTTCTATAGATACGACACCCGTAGACAGAGAGAGGCACGCATTGCAGCTCGTCGCGCGTCTTCGACGGCCCTTTGGTGCACTGTTGTTCACCTTGGCATCAACGCGTCGGCGTGCGGTCGAGTATAGGCGCGTCGCGGCGGATAGCATGATCACGGTGCAGATTCAGGACAACGTACCCTTGACGGATGTTCTGGACAATGTACGTATATTGGACGTGTTGTAGTGCTCAAGGCATCTTGGACGATACACTGTGTTTATCTACTATTACGCTGTCACCTTTGTACCTTCTCGTACGTTTATTCCTTTTCAACTCCGAGCCTTCTTCCAGTGTATCCTATGAAAGAATCAAGAGAGACGATACTCAAGCGAGGTGCGCAAATCCGACGCGTGAGTTACCGACATCGAATGTGGTGTAGACACCGCGGAGGAAAATATCTCCGACAACCCAAAGGGCTGATCGTAGGGGGTGGTTGTAAGCAGAAAATTTGGGAAATAATGGGCAAGCGAACTCACAAGAACCTATGTCTAGGCCGACAATGCCACTGATGCAATCAGAGGAGTCAGAAGAAGTCGGTCCAAGGTTGAGGGCTGAAGCAGAGATGGGGAATGAGGTACCGCCAAAACTAAGACTAATATTCGGGAAAGAATTGCATGGGACTACAGCGTGTCAACAGTGCAAACCTACACACTTAGATCTAAACTTACAGGTATAAACGTCCGAACCGACACTACTGGGGGCAGCCTTACCACCAAGGGTACTATGTAGCGTTAAAACTTGTGAGGGAGTGCCGTAGATGAGGGTGGTACCAGTGTCGATAATGGCATCAAGGTTGCCCAAAATCGTCAGACCGTTACCCTGAGCTATATCCATGTTCACCTGCCAGTAACCCTGAGTGACCAATGTTAGTGCATTTCCCCACACACTTGATACTCCAAGGTCACCTGATGGGTTACCGGGGTATGGGTGAACCTGCCACTGTACAGCGCAGAGTTCGATCCACCGATATATAACTCGGCTTGAGAGGATGACAGCTTGAAAGAAAACACTGAATCCGTCACGTGTCCCTGAGAGACGAGAGTCTGGAAGACAGGGCTAGCGCCGAAAGACGATATAGATTGGAAAGCCATTCCCATCAAACCGTCTGGAGGGAACTGAGAACTTTGAAACCCAGAGGAGTAATTCTTTGCAGCTCCAAGAGTCTGAGTGGTCGCCTACTTACCTGTCAGCAATGATCCTGTTGACAAGGTATACGAAACATACGGTGAAACCGGCAATGGACACACTATCCTTGTATTGTTCTCCCGAGACGGATCCACCTCCATACTGGATTGCAAATGTCTGGCCCATGTCTTTCGAGGTTGAAGAAGAACTGGGGTTCCAAAGTGTGTGACCACTGCACGTGGGATCGCAGTTAGACCTTAGCAGGAAGAGGTCGCTGTCGTGCAGTTGGATGAGGAAATTTCCGTGTGCTTAATGGCAAACGCCTACCTAGAACCGGTGTCAAAATCGACTACAACGGAGGTTAGGGTGGACGTGCGTCGTGCGGTGCGAGTAAAACCCACCAGTGAACGATTTTGCAGGGGTACCAACCGAAATAGTGCCGTACCAGACCTCATTGTGGTCATCCGTCAAAGGGTCACTAGCACCATGCTTTCCCACTCTTTTTGTAGCGGATGGGTGCGTCATCCCAGTGTTCTTCTCAAAATTTAGGAAGCCACGATGGATCTTACTACAAAATATGCTTGAGTGAATGCGATGTAACGGCGCATACGACGTACGCCTCGACTGATGCAACATGAGACTTGAGTGCATCGATGTTGACGCTCTTGTCAGCGTTCACCAACCTAGAATGTTTGGTGATTGGGATGGCCGTGCCGGCCCTTTGCGCAGAGGGCTGAGGTGCTGCAGTGGCCAGAACAGCCAGTGCAACAATGGACGTTGCGAGGATGAAATGCATTCCAAACGAATGGATATTACAAAGGATGGACTGAAAATTTGATAAGATCCTCCCTTAACCTGCCCACCTTTAATAATCAGACTGTAGACAACCATGGGTCACGATATTGGGGGGCTGTAAAGACAGGTATCCAGGTACGGGTATCACGCTCGGGGTCAAAAAGAGTCGTTCGTTTGAAACGACGAGACAGCTTCCGGTTTCACAAATCTCATCCCATCGCTACGTCTTCTACATACTCAAATTGCCCTGTCGCCGCTTGCAGCGTACTTCCCTAAGCGATGAGCCATATATGTACTTGTGAACACGTACCAGTTTTTGTCGAGTCCCGACCGCGACGGTTGGACGGCTAAGTTGTGAATATATAGCCGAGTTGGAGCGAGCGAGCGGTTGTATTGTAGGCACTCCGTCCATTCCTGGTGGGGTCAGACAAAAATTAATTAATTAATTAATTCGCGCTGCGCGCGAAGGAAAAAAAGACTTACACTGGGTTCGGAAGGTTGTTTTCTCGTATCTCAACCTGCTGAACAGCAGTATATCTCCTTCTGAGCGATGGGAATATCATTCCAAAAAGGTAACTCCACTTAAGTGGGATTTAAACTCCGATAAGTCTTACTACCCCACCAGGAATGCACGGACTGCCGTATTGTGGCACTCGTATTGTAAGCCCGCTGGCACACCAGTCACGTGCATGATACTACATATACCCGCCGCGCGTCGTAGAGATCATAGGAGTCGTCCGTTTTACCCGTACCTCGTAGTTGCCCATACAGAGCGTGGTCCCGTTCTGTTTGTCCGCCCGTCTCAGTGTTTCCCGCCGTAGGACACGGCGGGTTTCCATATATCCTTCACACGCTCCACAGCCCAAGCATCCTCGTTCCCATGACGTTTTCTCGAACCGTATTGCCAGGGGCATGCCACGTATACGGTGTCATCCCAAAACATGGATACAAGAACTCAAGGAGGCACTTTAAATTTGATCCCTGTTGGTAGGGGGAGACTCAGAGATGGTGCAGATCGGAGTTCATTCTCCAGCAGGAAACCGAAAGTGAAGGTGTAGGGTCAGGTGGCTATACTAGTAGTCCAAGCGATTGAAGCATGGTTAGCAAGTATACACAGAACAAAACTACAAAACATCCAGTATACGGACATTGTCGAGGAGATCGCTCAAAGGGACGCTCTCCCGCAATTGCACAGTAATTACGCTATCTGCAGCGACTCGCCTGTACACCACGGAGCGTCGACGCGTGGAGGTCAGCGTTAACAAGAGTGCACCAAATGGCTGTCTGAGTCGCGCTACGAGCCGCAATGCTCGTGTCTCTCTGTCCATGGGGGTAGTGTCCAAACGTGGAGGGAGTGAGGGTGATTTGCGTTCAGGAAGTAGTGGAATGATGTCTTCGCCTTCTTCGTCAGACATCTCATCGTCCGTGCCCGGCGAGGATGGCTCCTCGACGTCATCCTCCACCAAACTGCCGCTCTGCATGTCTTCACGATCGAGGGTGTCTAACCAGGGGTAAACCAGATACAGCGAATTCAGCCGAGACGGATCTTGTCTCGTCTTGATCTCCACCATTCCGAACGCGACAGTATCCGCACGATAAACTCGGTCTAAACGTGTCCGATAGGGTGAAAACTGTGGGAGTTTGAAAGCGATGCAGGGAAGTTTCATTCGACTCGCCGCGAACCAAGGTGAGGGCAGCTCGTTCAGCCGGTCTAATAGCTTCAGGGCCAAGTCAAGGTCGAGTGCGGAGCTGCGCAACGTGGTGATAATGTTTTCCATTTCGGCGTCCTCGATGTGCGGTGGGACGTGTGATGAAGTGGGCTGGTTGAATACGGTGATATGAGCAGGGAGGCAACTGTTGTAGCCGCCAGACTGCCCTGTCCACGCAAGGATACTCACATCTCCGGACCCGGTGAGAATGTGCGCTAAAAGTCGACCTAGTGCATTCTCTCCTTCACCATAGATTGCTGGAATACCGGAAACGGAGAAAATACCAAGCAGCGAGTACGCCGCATCTTCTACCAACGTTGTCTGCCGTGTCGAAGCCAGACGCAGCTTGTCACGAACGCCACTTAATCCCGGACGAAGTGCCGTCAGTTGTTGTGCCGATACCCCAGTGGCTGTCTCCATTTCCGAAACGATTTCGGGCGACTCTTTATGATTAAATGCGCCGATGTTGAAATACGGAGTCCAATCCTCCGTGTAAAATTGGATGACCTTGGCGGCAAAATATTCTTGCAATGTCCATGCGCGAGTGTTCCAAATACTCCTCACGAGATCCCCAAGCTTAGATAGCGGGCGAACATCTCGAAGGTAGACAATCGTCATGGCCGACCCGCGATACCATTTGAACATGGCTACCAGTGCCTCCTGGAGCACAAAATGATCCTGCTTATCGATGCAGCAAGTGTCGCTCCATGCCCAATTGAATCCGGCATCTCGAACGATCTTGCAAAACATTTTTAGCTTATCGTGCGTCGGAGATTGATCCAGGTCATACACCGCGATATGTATGACCTGCTGGAACAATGGTTCATTTTCTTCCCACTTGTGCGATAGCATGACGTATCGGAAGAACTGTCTCACTTCGCGTTTGATGCGGCTATGGTCGATACGTGTCGTCATCGACGAAACGAGTTCGCTAATGACTGGGAGTGACATAAACGCGGATGTCTGTTCAGTTTTGTTGTAGAGACGACCGGTGGTCATGTTTATGAGCACGCGTGGCGAATGACGTATTGTCCGTTGAACGATCTTGCGAATTGTCGCTCGTATGATTGATGGGCTGACATACTGGCCACAGCGCTCTATCGGACGACGTCAACAAGTCATTTATGTAATCACAAAATCGATGGTTCCACTTACCACGGATCTGTGGGTCAGGAGATTGACCCATCTTTGAGAGCATTGTCTCGAATGTTTCTATCGCATCATCAAAACGTTCCGTCCCATGTAGAACTACACGCATTGTCTCATAGCCCCGTGGTGACGATGAATCGAATGTGATTGCCTGGGGGGGTTCAGCCTCAACATGAGGGGGGCTTACACGATACCATGAAGCTCACCTCATTTGCGTTGTTGAGAGCGTCTTCCCATAGACCTTCCGCCATGCAAACCTTGCTTTGTAGGATAAAGACGCCTTGGGTCTTGGCAGGATGGATGGTTAGCGCAGCTGAATAGTGTTTGTGGGCCTCGTCATGTTGCTGACTATCCATGGCTGCATCTCCGATACGCTCCAGCTTTTCGGCGCAGCGATAACTGAAATCTGAAGGAGAACGGTCACAAACACAACTTTCACATCATGTACGAGGGCTTACCGCGAAACCATTCTGCCTGTTCACCCTGTGTGATTGCCTCCTCCGTCAATTCACTCGCCATATGGTAGAAGCATTCGATCGCGTCCATTATTCCTTCGACCGCTTCGAGGCCTTCGCAGAGGGTTCGATAAATTACGATTTTCGGGACCTTAAACTTCAACTTGCGAGTCAACTTTATGATAAACGTTAGCAGGGAGATTGGTTACATCATGAGTGGCAGTCAAAACGCCCTTCCACAAACCATCCATCAAATTTACCTTTGCCCATTCCACCAACACGTTCCCGTGGCTCCATTGAGAAGATGGAAGGGCTATGGCCTAATCGTTCTGAGTTGATAAGCGCTACCCGTACAAGACAGCCAGGACGTACCTGGTTCGCGTCATGTAGAGCATTCTCCCATAACCCTTTTGCCATATGTACCTTGCTTCGCTTGATGAAAATGTGTGGAGTAGGGAAGTTGAGGGATAGTGCCGCTGAATACCATTTAATGGCGTTATCGAGTTGTTGCGTATCCGCAGCTACGTCTCCGAGGCATTCTAGCTTTGATGTGCAGTGCTTCCCGAAAGCTAAACGAGAGTTATCACGATACTACCTGCGACAGCATGCATGCCCCCTCACCTATTGCCCATGTCGCCTTCTCACCATGCGTGCTTATCCCCCCTCCCAATTCATTCATCATTTGGAGGAAACATTCACTAGCATCTAGCGCACGGTCAATCGTATCCAGACGTTCGCAGATTGCACGATAAATCGCGAATCTCGAGGTCGTGAACTACATACCGGCAAAATTTCAGGCGCACGAGGCATATTAGCACAAAGAAAATACTTACGCCAGCAGCGGCGGTCAAGGCGTCTGTCCACTGACACGGGCTACACATCAACTTTGCTTTTGCCCACTCCCTCAACAGCGATGAGGGGGCAGGTAAGCCAAGGGTAGAATCAACTGTCGGCGGTTCACCATTTCGAGCGTCCTCAGAGATTGCGTCACCGCCGCATCCAGGAGTGGCGAGACAACGTCGTGTGAACTCTGCGGAAATGGTTTCGGTGCAGGGAAGCTAAACAGGCGAGGCGTGAACTCACCGGAAACCCAGTTAGTGAGGGGTTCGCTCGTATAGACCTCCTTGTCAAAAGTGTTGACCGTCTGTAGAACAACCTTACCCGCCTCCTTTGGATGACCCGCCGCACAGAGGGATTCACAAAGTTTACATTGAATGGTGATGGTGAGATTATCAAATTTCCATCCGAATATCTGTCAAACATAAAGATCAATCGCGATACATTGTGAAATAGTCGGAAGGAAGCTTACCAGCGAGACCAACGAGAGTACCTCACATTTGTGGATTCGCATTTGGGCTCGCGCACTCTCAAACGATCGTACCGCACCCGTGTAATCACCACTCTCCATGCGCGAGCTTCCGAGTAGAAAATGCATATACGCCTTCCGGGAATGTTAGTGGTGATATTCGTCGCAATATAGGGTTATATAACCTGCCTGGACGGTATAGCATGTTGATTTAATGTGCAGCGCGCCAATAAGATCGTCCATGCGCGATATTGCGTCGTCGTGCTCTCCGGCCAAAAAGACGATGATAGCCTAGGCAATAAGGATCTGAGGGTCAAGAGCATGGGATACACACCTTGATCAAAAGGAGAAAGCTAACGTGAGTTGAATGGGAGTATTCAAATGCGATGTCGCACGCCTGATATGCCTTGTACTTTTCTCCTTTTCCCAGAAGAGCTACACTCTTTGCGATGTAGCCAACAACGGATGGCAGGATTTCGATGGACTCGTAAAAATTGGAATCAGGTTCACCGTATGTAAGAGCCGAGCGTCAAATACCTCTTTTGCATCAGTCATCGCTTCGTCCCACTTTCGTAGGCGTGCTCGAATGAGGGCTCGACTAGCGAGTATATGATGACTTGAATTCTGAAATGTATTGCACGTAGACCATGAGAAATCTACGGTCAATGATTCTTGCGCATTTATGAGTTGATCGCCCTTCCATGAATTGAGCACGTCATCGTAGATCTGCATGACTGGTGCCTGGAATGTGACGTGTATAAGCAATTGGAATAAGAGAGTTACCAATATACCATATATACTCACAGTGACGCGGGATAACCGTCTGATGGTAATTTTCCTCAGCTCCCCGATTGCGAGAAACCGGTCATCTGGGGAGAGTGCGATTGAAAATATGGGTTCAGAGTGTCGGATGAAATTGCGTCGAGTGTTTGTCGACGTGTTCCAAAACATGATGGTACCTTTTCCAGAGTGTGCGATGTATTCCCCATGCTGTGACGGGGCAAAGCATGGCATGTTGCCATCTGCAATCGGCCATTCCGAAACTACAGACCCTGTAGATGCTTTGATTTTCTTCATTCCATTTCGGGATAGGATGAAGAGGTGTGTGCTCGACCAGAGGAGAGAATCTTTAAACCTCGTAGTTATGGGGATCTCCATGAGCAGGCGGCCATCGATACTGTTCCAGACTCGAACAGATGTACCATCAATGGCGGCTGTCGCAATTCGATCACCAAGCGGCGAGTACTTCGCTGCCATCACCGAATAGGGCCCATGGTCGAGTGTTAGCACTTCTTTACGAGTTGCGATGTCCCATATGCTGCTGTTGCACGATCCAACCACAAGTCGAGTCGAGTCAGGCGAGAAATCGACGTCGTAGACGATGTTTCCCCCCCAAGTTACAGCATGCGAAAAGACTGTTTCGTATGTCTTTGCGTCCCACAGAAAAAATCCGCCTGATTCGTTTGTCCCCGCTGCAATCCACTTGCTATCCTTGGACACAGCGAGACACCGGACGTACTGTGTTTCCATTCTTGCCACTTGTTCACCGTCCTCCACTCGGAACACTTGAACCCCCTGGGCGCCACCGCTCAAGAGATACTCGCCATTTACTGAGAACATCACTGTAGATGCCAGGCCATCGATGTCGATTTTGATTGGTGGGTCACGGTATTCTCATCCAAACATCAGCATCCATGGGCGCTCCATGATCTCGCCAGTGCTCACCGATCATTGTTGACAATGTAGTCAGCCTTGAGCGACAGAATGCTGCAGGTTAACGAACGTGCGAGGCAAACGCTGCTTCTCACGCATACTAGGTAGTATCTTCGTGTGCCTCGTGCCTCAGCTTATGTAGGCCTACACCTGTGTACCTCGATGCGGAATAAACTAACGATGGTGATTTTTTCCGTCCTTTCCAACAATTGCGAGGTACTGGTCCTGGTCCGACATTCGATCTGTCGTGCTTAGACGAAGACTAGCGTGGAGTTGCTACGGCATTTCCCGACTCGGACCTTGAAACTGAGTCCTCCCGCGCGCCAGTCTCAGCAATCACATTTATACTACAAGGTAACTACTTACTAGGCCCGTGCACACTATTGCTTTCGGCATTTAAAGACCACACTGGGCTGTACTTCCACGACAATTACTCTTCCATGGTGCTCATCATCGGTTCGTGGGCGAATTAAATCGTTGGATCCATTGGCACTCCTGCGAGGTGTGTATTGCCCAACTTGTTTCCGCATCGCGTTCCTCCTACGCTCACATCGCACCGATTAGTCGCAATTGTCCTCCTACAGTCCATTTTCTCTAGGTCCACCTCGACAAGATACCGGATATCCTGGCAAAGCAGGCATTTACTGACAGATAAACTTCCTTGTACTCCGCTCTCGACAACAAGTTGCCCTAGATCTTTGGCCTATGCGTCGGCACTACCACCTCCTCCATCGTATAGCTAGGGCCGACTTCTTGCATTAGAAATTTGGCGTACTCGCAAAAGGCTTATGGGTGGAAATTGTACGACATTCATTGTGTTTTTTCCTTGTTTCCCGTTTTCGGCTTAACTTTAATTTTGGTTAGGAACACTTCACTTCGGGGTTGAACGTCACGCGCTAACATGCGTGGGCTGCCGCTGCCGCTTTCTCAATGCGTTTGGGGGGCAGTTTACTCTGAAAATGGGATAAACCTCGGCAACACGAAGAAATAGGCAAGTCGTATGTTCGATTCTGCTCCCCTTCGTTGACATCTCTTGTGCCACCCCTTTCGCCTATATTGCAAAGCTCGCCTCCGAAATGTCTATCCTGGAATAAGGCGAGTTTCGCCAGTTTCCGACATCCACAAAGGGCCTCCAAGCAGACGACGTATGTTCAACGTTTGATCGACACCCAAGTGCGTCAAGCGTGTCCGAAACGACACCTGCTCTGGGGTGGGTCTATCTCGTCCTCTTCTCTAGAGACACGACCTCGACGCCATTGATTAATGTGGTGCCCATCCCCAGCTTCGTGTCTGTGTATGGGAGCATTTTGTATTGGCTGATGTGACAATGCTTCGGCCACGCATGTGCCCAGAATGGACATCAATGTTGATGCACCCTAGGTGATGTCACATCTATGCGAGTCAAGTTCGTTCAAGTTAGGCGCTATCTAGTTTATGTACTGAACTGACTCGAACGACGCTTAGTAACGTAGCAAGCACTCTTGAACCCCCTCTGGCAGATGAGCTTTGTAAGCGAACGCAAAGTGACTCTTACATCAGTTCCTTTATTAGGTGCGGTTTGTCTATTGTGTTACCAAAGGTCTTCTGACAGATGCTGTATTCTCGCGCTAGATAGTATAGTAATACCAATCAGCTCAGCCTTGACGCATTGAGCGTTATAAATCAGTTTGTCAGCGCTCTCATCATTACCAAGCTGCAAAGTATCGATTTGACCAATCCCGAGATAGCAACATATATAATAAGCCAAAAACCGTGTCGTCCAACGCCTCCACACACCCTCATCACTGACAACAACCAAGATGAAAGTACTCGTTTTTGGGTGAGAGAAAAGAGATAATACGGCGAGTAACTAATATAACTGATGCGTGCGTGCTAGAGCTTCAGGTTTCATCGGTTTTCCCGTCGCTCAGGCTCTCAGCAGAGCAGGGCACATCGTGTACGGTGTCACTCGTTCTGAAACCAAGGCCAAGCAGTTGGCTTCCGCAGAGAGTATGTTCCCGCTCCCCAGAGACTCAAGTGACCGACTCACCTTCACGTTTCCAGTTTTTCCTATCGTTGGTGAACCCACGGACACGCAATCCTGGGCCCATCTGATTTCCACCATCGACGTTGTCATCGAAGCTGTGGGGGGCACTGTCGATTTGGGCACCATCGCAGCGACCTTGCTCAACGCCATTGCTACCACCGCTGAATCCACCCGTCCCATCGGCTCACCCAAAATCTCCTTCATCTACACTAGCGGTACGTGGACACATGGTTCTAGTGCAGATGAGATTGTCTCGGACACGACTCCGCTCTTGAACCCCGTCCCGCTCGTCGCCTGGTCTCCTGCCGTTGAACAAACAGTCCTTAAAGATGAGCGCGTGAACGGGATCGTGATACGACCATCGTTGCTGTATGGCAAAAGTGCCTCCTTGTTTGATCCTGTGTTCGAGGCGGCCTCCAAGGACCGGCAAGTTAACTGGTTTGGAAAACCTGGAGTAAGGCTTTCGGTCCTTCATGTTGACGATCTCGCGGATCTGTACGTCCGAGCGGTAGAGAAGGCGCCCATCCTTGGTGGGCTCGCGATAGATGCGAGCAACGACACCACAGAGCCTGTCGACGACTTTCTTCGGAAATTGATCCAGGTGTCTAGCGCCAAAGGACCCCAGGGGTGGATCGAGCCTACAAATCGTACGTTGGCGTTTGTCTGGTGAATCTCTTCTGGTACTGATGCTTGTTTGATCGACGAACAGCGTTCGAAGAGGCCCTGTCGTCCACGGTTCTTGTGCACCCTTACCTTGCCAAGTCTCTCTTGGGTTGGCAGCCAAAGAAACTAGGGTTGACGGACGGGCTGCCCCTACACTATGCTGCTTGGAAAGCCTCCCGCGACGACCAACCAAAGGAGAAACTCTTCGCAACAAGCTAAGCAGAGGGACATACCAAGTAACAATGTACAGTTGTTGTATGTAGAACAACAAGCGCTCGATCACGCAAAGATATGGGATCAAACTAGGACCCATTCATAATACGTTGCTCCAGGACGGAGTTGTGTTAATCCAGCTTAGGTTATCTTGGTATCGACAATCAACTGGGCTTGGACTTGCTGCATCAACAAGGAGGATCATGTATCGACGAAATACTTCGAGAAATGAATATCCAGAAAGGTCTATGCCCCGGTTTCCAAATTCTGTATGCTTTGAGCGGGGGCCAAACATGTCTCCGGTAAACCGAAATCGAGATTGGATCTCCCTTGACCTCAAGTTTCACCAAATCGTCCCCTAGCCATCTCCCCCACAAGATCCCTTCCCCCCGGCCTCTCCATGCCAGTGGGTGGAACCTGCTGCCTCATTAACTTGAGTGAGTGGCGTGTTCCTTTCGTTACAGACGAGTGCTCGTTCCGCTGCTTAGCCTTTGGTACGCGTACAAGAAATGGGAGTAGACATCGACACCGTTCGACGTTGTGGTCTTTCCAAGAAAAGCAAGATAGGGCCCGTTGCGACCTACGGTCTTTAGATCCCTCAAAATGTGTAAATCGAGGCACTTCCATACACACCCCGCCACCACGAATTTTGAAACACGCGGCACCCCAAGCAAAGATTGAGCCAGCTTGAACTTGAACTTATTTGGCGAAGTCACCACGATTAGTAAGGAAGGGGCTAAGCTAGGCTCAGCCTACGGTAGACCGTTGACCCTCGATTAACTATGCAGCTCCACCAATCTGTCTGTCAGGCGAGGTACTTATGGCAAAGACACCATGAAGCGATTGGGCTATGCCTACATACAATGAAATCAAGTCATGCCGTAGGACTTATTTTTCGGATCGCTTACAAGCCCCATGAGCCAATGAGAGCGCTCGCTTTAATTAGTGACTATAGCGCTGTCAAACCATCGTTTGTTTCAGCTGTCAATGCTTGACAGATCTGGGACAATCCCAACATTGCTTGATATTCCGACAGCCTGACTGCCGAGCACAAATGTTGCATGCACAGCCTGAGGATCCCGATTGTCACGCTCAGACCCTGCACCACTTATCTAACGGTGCCAAAACCTCTAGTAGTGGCCCGCATCTATCCCTTACTTTTTTCCCCTTACTTTTCCTGCACATCGCTCATGACGCTCAGGCTCTCCTCATTACTTACTTTTTCCACTCTTTCCTTGGCCACCTGCGCCTATGCAACCCATCTTTAGCTCTCAGGTCGACGCGGGGCTACCTCCGTCGATCCACAGAGGTCTTCTATACTAGGAACTACGACACAACTGGATGACCGTCGGGATACGGTTTACCTGACCAATACCACTTTCAACGGGGAATCATTCTCAATCATGATCGACAGCGGGATGTATGCCCCACACCATCGCGAGCAGTTCCAACCATTCACTTAATCCATCAGTGGTGATCTTTGGGTATCATCTCCAGTCCCCAACTCTGTTCCTCAAAATTATCAGGTGAATATAACATATGGATCTGGCTCAGCTCATGGCAACCGCGGCGCTTCACGTATGGTCCAGCAGCATTCATTAAATTTTAGGCGAAATCATGTCTGCCACTGTCGAGTTCGCCAAATTCTCTATCGACTCGCAGTTCTATGGTGGGTCTAATTCGCCTTCATATTTGGTTTTTGTAGTGTCAGTTCACCTTCTTGCAGTCTATGCGCCACAGGGAAATGCAGCCGTTGGTGCTAATGGTTTGATTGGGCTCGGGCCCAATTTTGGATCCGTGGTTAGGGTGCTTGGAAACACTACTGCGGCCGAGCCACCTCTGTACAGGATATTTAATTCCAACGATTCAGTCTCCCCTCTGATTGCAATTCTTCTCCAACGTTCCGATGATCCAGACGAGCCTTATCCGGGAGATCTCGCCATTGGAGAGGTTTTGCCGGATTACCAAGACATTCTCAATCAACCGCAGCTCCCCGCCGTCTTCGGCGAGCATTGGCAGACTTTACTTGATGTTAATGGTATCATCGGGCCAAATGGCCAGCCAATTGAGATCCAGACTCAAGTGACAAACGCAACGACCCAGAATGCAACCATTGTTTTCGACACGGGATTCACAATGTCTCAAGTTCCTCCGTGAGTGCCTACGGCGGTATGCTTGTACCAGCTCTGATTGTGTGCCTGCAGGTCCGTTGCCAGGGCTTTGTATGGCAAAATATTTGGTGCTGTCCTTACAAACGTCTCTGGATTTGGAGAGATCTGGGCTCTCCCTTGCGATCAAGAGGTTAATGCCACGTTCCTTTTCGGAGGTGTGGAGTTCCCTATTCATCCTCTGGACTTGAACTTCGACTTGGATGGACTTGACATGCAAGACTCTAACGGAGACCCCATGTGTCTTGGCTCAGTAAGTGTGATCTGTCTACGCGTGTCGGGTCGTTTCTGATTGCCCTTTAGTTCCAGCCGTACTCGTTTGGCATTACGGAAGATAATGATATTACGTTCGATATGATTTTGGGGATGGCATTTTGTGAGCACGGTTCTTTCTCCTGCAAGTCATGAATCCGATAGACTACTGACGTTGTCTCCAGTGCGGAACTCGTACATCCTGATCAACTTCGGTGACATGGTGAACAACGCGACCTCTGATCCATCAACAACCACTGCTTACATCCAGCTTCTTTCAATCACAAATGCAACTGAAGCGTCAAAAGATTTTACACATGTTCGCAAGAGCTCCAGGAATGGTGCCGCCAGCGAATTCGATTCAAGTAGCTCCTCCAGCTCCAAGTCCGCGATGCCACTATGGCTGATTGGCTTTATCGTCGGTATCGGTCTTCTTCTCATTCTGGCCGTCGCAGGTGTAGCTTGCTTCTGTCGCGCCGCCGCCGCGCCAAGAATGTCTTGGCGCCTAGCACAGCTTGGCTAGCGAATCCACAAAGCTATCAGCCGATCCGTGAACTTTCACCAAAGGCTGGAGATGATATGCATATGGCACTCAGTACGGCTCCAGGCTATACTCCTGCGTATACGCCTGAATACAAGACGGCGTAGGACGCGCACTACTAGAACTTTTGGACATTTGGACAGTGTTTGTTTTCAGATCTCTTCTCCTGAGCTTGTCGATATCTGTTACCGATCATGTCTCAGGTTGGATGACTGTCGTGTACATAGGCTAGTAATGCGCAGGCTTCCCTTCCCCTGCATAAAAGCACGACTGGCAAATCCTCGTCGTGTTGTGCTTGAAAAAACCCAGCTTTCGGGAACCAGGGCATTTTCGGCCTTCCTTAATCCTGACAAGAACACCAGTAGTCCTTGGTGAAGTCGAGAGGCTGACCCACTTTCCCTTCAGAAACACCTCCACCGTTTGCAAGCGCGATTCTAGCTTTTGCATCCGTGACGTCCTCGCCGACCATGTCCCCGCGGCTTCCAAATACCGTATACTTTTGAGCATGCACAGGGCAAGAAGAACAAGGTGGCCATGAGCAGACCTCCCCGGTGTACAACAATTGGTGGCGGCGGCGCTCAGACCCCAGTGTTACGGTACGGTGATGCAACCCACTTGGACATCAATGTCAAGAGGAGAGTGAGTTGTGCTAGTACTATATGTCAGATAACAAAAGCTCCTGGTGAGTTCGCGCGCCGGCAATGACTCTGGCGACACACTTGACCCAGAGCCCGCGTTGACTGCCATGGTCGCCAAGGAAGAAAAAGACGCCACGCCATCCGCTAGTACATGCGCGACACCGCTCTGTGGACAAGTGACATCGGATCGTGGGCTCGGATGTTCTGTCAAATGGTCAGAGCCAGTGTCCCGGCCAATAGTATGACATTGCCAGTGACATGCCGCTCTGCATCGGTGCTGTTGTACCCGTTGACTTGAATATAGCTCTTGGGGTTCTCGCCGAGTTCCCTCCGAGAGGCTGCTTGCGTGTGGCCTTTAGGGCGATGTTTGTCAAAAGATGATTTGCGACGCAGGGTGGGAGTTTGACTTGAAGCTGACAACGTGGTAAATACTCATTTTGGGTGAACGTGAACCAATGGATGATGTGACATTTCTTGAATCCTTTCAACGACTTGTTCCAAGCGCTACAGTACAATACCAGACACAAAAGACCCGGAGCGCTGCAATAGACCCGACCACGGCTTGATATCAATACACTCCAGCGCACCGACTTGGAACCTGCACGCGTTTGTAAGCGTGCCAGTACTGTTTACTCTATGTTTACATTGCACGCCGCAGATCACTACTTATAGCAGGGACAGAACCGTAGTACGCTATCTTTTTCCCTTCCCTTCTTCTGCTATATACGTTCATCACGTTCTGTCCGTCTGACTCAGAGTGAGACCACGCCGGGTCTACAGCGTTGCACGCTCCTATCGCTCACCACACTCGCCTCAAACTCTTCTTCCACCGGCCTCATCAACTCGTCGTAGGAACCAACCTCCACCGTCACCCTTGGCCGACTTGCAACTTCGTCCATCGGCTCCTCGTCCGGGCACTGGCACCACGATGCATTCAGATTCAAGAATGTGGTAACCCAAATGATTATCCGCGGACAAGATATCGGCATAGCAAGCAAGGTCATATTTGTCGGAGCAAATGACCTTCCAAGCCTGGTCAGTGCACCCATACGCTCGGATACTATATCTCGGATGTATTTCGTCTGACTCGCCGCTGCCTGCTGAAAGGTGCGTGCCACTCTTGCAAGTTGCTGACTGGTTCAGCGACAAGCGTGACGTATAGCCTTGTGTCTTCTGGAGAATCCTGGGAAGGAGCCGAGCATTTCCGCGTCAATGAAGTAGGCATAAACACTCGAATGGTGCCCCGACCTCCCTTGTACGAGAAACATGGAGATCGACGCCTCTTCGATGATCTGGTCTTTGTAAAGCAAGATGGGGATGGAAATGTAGTCACGACCTACGATCCCAGGATCATGTTATGGAAGGGGTCGGCAAACAGGGCTTTAAAAAAACGAAGGAAGCTGCACCCTTGGCTGACATTTGGGTCTGTATCGCCTTGCTTAGCAACGATGGCGTCCATGTACGCCTTCCTGAGCATGAGGTGCATGACCATCCCTCCTTTCCGACCAAAGTCAATCACCCCATGATCAAGTTTCCGCTTCAGGATCTCAGCCACGATGAAACTGGGTCTTGTCGTGTGGTAGTGGTGCATTTGACGCGATGCAGCCTCTACAATGAATGGCTCGGATGGATATCTGGAGTGGGTACGAAGCAGAATCTGCATTGGAGAAAACGATCCTCATGTGGCTCGCGACCATCTCCATTTGGAGTTCGTTAGCTGGCTCCGCCCCGGTTCGTAGTTGATGTCGCTTAAGACATCTAAAATTGGAAGGGTTTCCTCGTGGGTATGTGTGTCTTTCAACTCAGAGATATCGTGATTGGAAAGAAGTTTCCTACGTGCCATGTTCATCAAGGAGCCTTGGGTTGTCATGCTCCTTGTTGTCTTGGTTAAGCATGGTCCAGAACCTGTGGACTTGAGTTAGCAGAGGAAAACATAACGGACTGTCGTACATACAATAGCCTCCCGAAGCGTTCCAGAAAAGGGAGCTTTCCAAGTTCCCTCAATTTATATTGTCCAGGTCTAAGTCGAATGCGGATACCGTGAAAGGATCCTGAAGAAGCATCGGAACCTGTACGTTGGAGGTAATTGGGTTGAGAGAAAGACGGTGAGCACGGAATAGTGGTTCAAGTTGAAGCGGTACAGGATGGTACAGACGACAGTCTTGCCCCGAATACAATCAATGAACAGACGTCGAAGCCTCATGTTTCCGAATAAAGACTTGCCCATCCAACCGCCGGGGGGAGACATCCTCTGTGTTGCATACCGACAACTACCCTAACGAAAAAGTGAAGAGCAAAAGCAACTCGAAAGACGGGCCCGTCCAACTCACGCCGATCACGGCTTGCTGACTGTCGGCACAAACCGCACCCTACGATTATCGCGTGCTACCGCGGCCTCGCGTGTAAGAGAAACGCGGACACCGACGTAGACGCTTCATTGACGTCGTGGTCCTAGGAAAAAAGTCAGATGGGGATGACGACCTCCAACTTGCTCGTGCGCCTCATCATGGAGCAACCAGCCACTTGACAAAGTGCGTAAACTATCGAAAGCACACTGAGCGTGTCGAGGTATATGGTGGTACGATAGCAAGCGACGATGTATGTTCCGACCGCTTTATAAACGTGGTGGGAATCACCGACGATATCGGGCCGTTCTACTTGGGTTGCGTTCTTGCCCTGAATTGTCGATTCTTCTGGGCAACATAAAATGCTTGGAATGGCGATATTGACTAGTCTACACTCTACGCCCCACGTCCGAGTCGTTTCGTATAATTGACCACCATGAAAAAACGAAAACAACTCGAAAGACGGCTCCAGCTCACATCAATGCACCAACCAAGCAAAGAGACAAAACACCTCGACAAACGCAACCTCGCGACGCCCCCGCAACGAGCTCATAAAGGTACAATGTCCATCGCGGCCTGCATCATCTCGCTCACCGTCGGCACGACCCGCACCCGTTGTCTCTTGCCTTTTCCCTTGTCCTTGTCCTTGTCCTTGTCCTTGTCCTTGTCCTCGCTCTCCTCCTTACCCTCCTCTTCCTTTGCTTGTGCCTTTTCCTCCCCTTCAGCTTCGACCTCCGCCTCACCGTCACCGTCACCGCTCTCGCCCTCGTTATCCGCCTCGCCATCCACGTCCATCCCACCCCCACTCGCACTGGCACCCGCACCCTCGGCCTCCTTCCGCTTCCCAGCCAAATACGCCAAATACGCAAGACTATGCTTGACCACAGGCGCACGCGCAACATGCAACGGCGGCGCCGCGAACCACAACACCTCATTGGTCTCGGGCGACCTGTCAAAGTAAACAGCTAGCGTCGTGTCAGCCATCCACGTCCACGAAAAGCGGTGGGGAATGAAGAAAGAAGACGAAGGTGGCGAAATGAAAAACGAAGAAAGGAAAGGACACACGCACTCGTCTCAGCCGGCAACTTGTCCACGATCGGCGGTACGCTCAACGTCCCCGCGGCCGTCACCATACTCCGATCTTTCGTATCGCCGCTCCCACCGGTCGCCGCATACGCCTTGGTCGCCTGCGCAGGCACAACCGCAGGCGGCGTCGTCGTTGTCGTCGTTGGCGCCGTCGCCGTCACCGTCTTGGCCACCCCTGCGTCCCCCCC
>JBBPRA010000395.1:0-25665 GCA_038092775.1 Boletus rubescentipes
AGCAGGGACACCCACGTATATTTGGCCGAGCGTAGGGTTAGTATCGGAAACTTCTTGAATAGACTCGTCGAGTTCCTTGGACTGCGCTTCCAGGTTTTGGATGTCCAGCTCAACCTGAGCCGCGTCACGCTTCACTGGCGTTCCGAGGGCAACGGCGGCAATGATGAGCGTCACGAATGATAGACGAAAGAACATGGTGCTATGAGTGAAAGCCGATGAGCGTGAAGATGACTAACTTGAGGAGAAACCAAGCCCTTGACGCCCTTTAAATCCTCAGGCTGGCGCTGGCTCGCATGGAAAGTGATCCACTCTGTGGAGAGAGGTGAGGAAACACACCGCATGAGACCTGCGGATACAGACTTGGCCATAAGGTACGGTGAGACGACAAGGAATTATGAGAAGAGGAGAACTCAAGCTCGCATTATATCAGGCATTGATGTGGCCGTCCCGGTCTAGCGTGATTCCGGGAGCCAGTAAGCCGAGAGTATCCTTGAAATTTCATTCACCCTTCCTCAGGGTATTTTCTTAAAGAGAGATTCGGATGTCCCTTCAAGAGCGCAACAACAACAATCAGTTAGAATTTAGGGCCCGGAAGTACTGGATCCGTTCGATATGATCCAGTCCAGTCCAGGTAAATGGCTAGTACAGGTGCATGGCTCGATCATGTGGGCAAGTCGACTAGAAAAAGGAATGCAAATCTCCAGAGTCCGACTTCTATGATTCTACAATCGCAACAGGAGTGACTTACTTTCCGGTTTTCTCATGAACGCAGTGCATGTCACAAATGTATGCACAAATCAGAGCTTCAAGCGCAACCCAAGTTAATTACATGTAGAAGTAGTGTGAGTAAATCGTGGTCCAACAGTAGAGAAGGCTCGTACATCAAAGAGGGAGTCGCTGGATGTGTCTGAATTTATAGTGAGTCGTTGCAAACGATCTTTAGGGAGTCCGGACGAATACGGTCACGGTATGTTAGTAGTACCTCGTAGATAGACGAGTTATTTACGTACTACGATAAAAGTTCACACGAGTGATGTCCGAGTTGGTTCGATCATGATAGAGGTTCGAACACGTTTGGCCAAAATTCAACAGCCGGCGCTGCGACTCGGCATGGCATGGCACCTCTCTACCTAGTGAGCGAAAATCTGCACACATTGCCAGTCGAAATAGTAGGTGTAAGGTATACCATATTGAAAGTTGTCACTAGGTGTTCCGAATGAAGACCATGACCCACCACCAACTTACGAGTCTCAGGCGTGCTCAACTTTTCCGGCAAACAATGTTGCTCAGCCCAGTGGCAGAACATGACCAATATGAATGGTAAGTAGGCCTGGAGTGGCGTTATTCTACACAGCAGTGCTTCAATGCTAATCATGCTTTCTGTCCACCTACGGGGGTACAGTATCACCGCGTCCAACCCCCGCAACCCCTAGGAGCTGCGACAACGCAAGCATGTGGGCTTCGCAGATCGCCGAAAAGTAAAATTCATGCTCCGAATTGTGCGGCTCGATAAGGTTGTGTGCAATTTCGTGCGCCAGCGTAAAGAACCTAGAACACATCATCACCATATCGGATCCAACAAGGGTGACCGTCAGCTATCAGAGAGAAAGAATGGCAAGAAGCGGACAGACCAGGAAATCTGAGCTTGCTGTTGTTGACCGTTGTTGACGTCCTGGTCATCTGTCGAGGGGGTCATCTTAACTCTGCTGTCCCCCAGAGGTCAAGGGCATTAGCGGCACTCACGCCATGCATCGAAATAGCGCAGGTTGAGAAAAATGCTCCCATTCCTGTTGAACGCGATGAGTCCTCCAGCCATGTCATAAAATACGTGCAACGAGGTCATCGGAAGGTTGTATATTTGAGCGAGAGGCAAGACGACGTGTATGAACCGGGCGAGCGGGTCGCGCATGCGCATCATGAACGTGTCCGCGTCGGGCACATCTACACATTACTCAGCAACCTAGACATCGTCCGTTTCAATGTTCTCGTCTAATCTCACCTTTAGTGACAAAGACCCTCACGTCTCCCATTTTTCCTGGTCAGATCGTCAGTAACCGGTACTGGACGGACGAAGTTCCAACCCACCGAGGAGCTTCAGATCACCAACCTGGCCAGATGTATCACAGTAACCCTCGTTTAAAGACTCCTTCACGATCTCCATTCTCTTGCGATTATGGAGCAGCATCCCCTCTTCAGGCTTGCAGGCCTTGATCGCCATATTCACGTTAGCCCCTGGCCAACAAATTTGTCAATTCATGATCCGTGCAAGTGGGTATGCATCACCTACGAATGTTGCTTCGAGGCGTCACATGGCGCGTGTTCCTGCCATGAGAATCAGCGGGAAACTCAAACTCGTTTCAAATGCAACTCGAGCGTACTGCGCAGCCTGGGGAGACGGACTGGATCGAACGAGCTCCGATGAAGACGGCATGTGCGAAACGAGCTTGCGTCTCAAATTCTGCAACGCGTTTCCAATAGGGTAGGCGTTATTCGTGGGATCGGGAGTGGATGGTGGAACCAAAGGTTGTTCTGGTACACTGGGCGTTACAGTTGGAGGGGGGATTGCGGGTGGCGGCGATGAACCAGGGGCAGGTTCCCAGCCTCCAGGTAACCCGGGGCGACGCGTAGGTGACTTGGCGCGTGTTGTGATAGAATCGGAATGATTCGCTTTCAGGGGTTGCGGCGCCACCGGCTGGGGAACAAGGGTCGTCGCAGAGTCAGTCACCTCCGATCCGATGTAACGGCTTCTCCTCGCTTCTTCTGCCAGCTTCCTGTCTTGTTGTTGTTGCTTGAGGATCTTGTCGACTAATCAGACGCGTGCATGAGTCGGGTAACTAGGAGACAGGAATGGCTATAATACCGACCGTTATAGCCTCTTCTCTTCAGCGCTTTCAGGTCGGTAGAAAGAATCGTCATAAATAACAAGGCATCGTTGACCTTGGCCTTCTCGAATAGCAACCGACACAGAGACGTTGCAACTCTGGGTAACTAAGTAACAAAGTAGAACGACGAAGAATGGAGCGCAGCAGCTTACTCGTACATGTCCACTTGTGCGCTATAGGAAAGCCACAGTTCGATCGGTCCTGTACCAACACGCTTCGCAGCCGCCGACGCGTCTAGCGTGCGCGTCGTTCTTCCGTTCCCAATATCAAGAGCTTTCGAAACAACCAACTTTGCAAACACCTTGACTTTGAAGTTGTCGGCCCCGGAGAGCCACGAGAGCGACACCTTTGTGCGGGTGTGAGTATGCTCGTGGAGGAACAAGGGTAACCTTTCGAGTACAAGAACCCGGACGTCAGAGGCAGTCTTCGTATCCGATATCTCGCTCGACACTCTGTACTCCTCTCGGACCGCGGTGCTTAAGCGTCGCGATCCAAGTGATGCATAAAAGCCTATCAAAAAAAGGTTTAGTCATGATATCCTCTCTCAAACTAAATCACGACGTGTCCGCACTTTCCAAAAGGTCCTCTTGCGGCGCAGCAAAGATAGAATCACCAAAAAGCTGGTACGCGTTCGTATCATCGGCAATTACGATCTCGCTGGGTTTCCGCAGATCGTGCAAATCCTCCCACCCTTCTTCATCCCATTCCACCTGTGAAGTCTTGTCCAGGAACGTTTTCGAAGCTTTCTGGCGGCGTATACCTAGCAAGATGGGCGAAATCTTCATCTTGCTCATCGTGCCATTGGTGATAGCGTGGCTGTTGACAGCCAGATTGCGCAACTCTGCCAGGAAACTAGGGACCGGGCTAAGTGGGCAACCATTGACTGAAGCACGGACAGGAGATACGTACTTTTCGTACCCTCCAGAGAGCGTGTAAAAATTCTTTGGATCGGAAATCAAGATTTCCGCAACCTCGTCAATAGAAGGCTCTCTCTTCGAACCACACGCACTCAAAAACCTATTGGCGACGGGCCCGAAATCGACAAAGACAAATAACTTGGAGTGAAATTCCCCTTTGGTGCCATCACCTAGGTAACACTGCATAGGTGTGAGCCATCGCAATTGTTGAGTGCCTGAACCCTTTGTGGGGACGATCGGCAATTTTGACAGTATGGTCAGCTGGGGTTGGGTGAAACCTATCACATCCATTAGAGATTGAACCGAACTACGAGGGGGACGCTTACTCGAGATGCGCTCGGCCAGAATCTCAAACCACTGGCGCGCGGTCGCCTCGTTGGGTGGTGGCGTCTTTTCCAGCAAGGAAAGAAGCATTGATGTAGGAGGGTGAGGCTGTATACCTAGTTTACTGACAGCGGCTTCTCGACATTTGTCTTGAACGACTGAGAAACCGAGGACCTTCCACTGAGTCCCAGAGAATACCTAAATCAATAGAAGTAACCATGTTAATGGATATAATACGGATACTATAAGGGGAATGTACCTCTCCCAGCCTTCCTAGATGAGCGCCATCCTCACTCTCCGAAGGAATAAACGCGATGCGTGCAAAGTTGTCTGGATTATAATCTGGGTATTTCGAAGGAATATTATCACACAGATACTTGAAAGCAATCGCCCGAACAGCGGTGTCCGAGGAAGAACACAGCGTCACTGTAGTCTCCAAAGGTGGGAAGCGACGCAACCCAAGCCGATAGAGTAGCTTGGCTATCAAGTCATCAGGTCAGTCACCCTTCAATAGTAGTACTAGAACCACGAGCCAACCTTCTTCCGAATTATTCCGCCACTTGGACTTTTCGCCCCAGTCAAGGACGGGAAGTTGTAGTTGTCGAAAGACGTCTGCAGGCTCATAGAGATCTCGAGCACAATACCTTGACTTTTTTTTGCCCGCAGCCAGCGGTGCACCTTCTTTGGGAAATGCAGCCGTCGATGCCAGTCTGGCGAGTTCCTCCGTGGTCAATGTGTCCCGCACCTGGACAAGGTAGCCCACGAGGTCCGATATGCTCCAATCACCCGTCTTAACCATCCTAGACATATAGCTTCAGTCACGGGACCAATGTACTTATACGCCAAATCAACCTACCGATCAAAAATAAGCTGGAGATCGACGTGTTTCCGAACACCGATAAACGAGAGTAGCTTTTCCATCTGACCCTTGATAACAAGCCCCGAGGGAAACTGTACCAGTGGAAGGTCGCTAAATAACGTCATGTTGGTGTTGGGGAAATACGAAAGCTCCGGGAACGATAAGCCACAAGACGTCGGAATACACTTCTTTCCAGCGAACACCTTCTTTGCTGAAGAATGCATCTCGTTCGACAGCGAAGACCAAACGCGAGATAGAATGGTCAGTACACGCTCAGCCCAGAGCGCCGACTTAGAGAAGTCGTGATCTGGATTTGTTGACATGACATCGGGTTGCGAGATGTGTTGTAACCAATCGATGATTGTAAATTCGCACCAGTTAAAGCTCGTCAACTCGTGGGACGTAAAAGACTTGGTGATATTTAAGGGCATGAGAGTCGGGGGAAGGGGCCCATCCAATGGGATATGGGTGCCGAGCGTCTTGGTATTGATGAAATATTGTATTGATGACAACGGAAGTACTCTTCCATCTGCACTACTGAGGACCGCCGCATTCAACAACTGTACACGGATCTGAGCCATGTTGAGATCAGAGTTATCTTGCTTAAGGCTGGTCCACCATTTAAGACAAGCAATGAGTTCCTCTTCGCTGAGCGGATGTTGGCGGAGCTCTTGCAGGACATCAACGAAGGTTATAGGGGAGAGCATGCCTTGAGCTTGCAGGGCTTTGATGGTATGTGCGCCTTCCTGGATAACCGCTTGCGGCAAGACTGGGAGGTGCTTGAGGAATTTTGAGAAAACTGGGTCGAATTCCTTGATATCAGGGGCTCCGCGGATACCAGCAGACGAGAGAAGCTTCAGGGGTAAAGCGGAGCATCCATAGAACGCAGTTTCCAGCAACCGTGACACCTCCGACGAAGGAGTCGAATGATGAAAGGTGAAAAACTTGAGAACATGAATAAAGCGCTGAAGGAGCCAATCCTCCAATTCTTGTGGTGGATGGAAGGCGGGTGTACTATTAGATTTAGCTGCGCCGTCCCACAAACTCTGGATGTTGGAGAGCTCCAATTCGTACGCTGCGCGAGCCAGGAAGCCTCCAACATATAGCAACTCCTTGTTCCAGACTAGGACAAACTAAGCGGGTACCAGAGGCTTGTAAGGACTTGCTTACCCGCGACATTCCTGTCACTGAAAGGGGTCATGTGAGCATATACAACGAAACAAGACGATACGCTTACACAAGATCTATCGATTCACGTTCAACAGTCGGAATGAAGCGGGATGCCATGTGGCCACCGATACCTGTAGTTTGACCAGTAGCATGTCCCTATAAGGAACAATTAGTGAAAGGAGGGGGGACTGAGAAGATGTCGACGCAGACAATAAAAATCCGCGTGTGCCCAACCCTAACGCAACGTCAGTCAACACGCAGAGTGGGCACCTGTATCACAAACCCATTCAAATCCGCGCGAAGACCCTGGAAAATACTTCCGCACGCCACTGGCTGGTTCTTGTCATCGGCGAGACTTTGATCATACTCATCTCTCCCGGTCTTCATACGAAACATGATGAATATTCATGAAGGCCGAGCGCACCGAAAGACCCACGTAGATCAAATTATATTCGAGTCGTACAGGGGGATTCTTCTTTGTAGATCGGAGGAGTTCTGCAGAGAGCTTCTTGTCCACCTTGACGTCCACCTCTGCAGTGAACACGGTGAGAGTCACGTTTATCTCATGTAATTCTGTAGGCTCTTTAACAGGCTGTGGTGGTAACGCTGGAGTCTCTAGCTGGGGTGTCGATTGACTTGTAAAGGCGGAAACAAGGGAAGAGAAAAATCCCCCCTTGGGCTTGCGAGGCTCCAAGACCTCTAGCAATGGACGTTTTTCAGTCCCAACAGCATATACAGCATGCATGACCTCCGCCTTGATCCTGATGGCTAGGTAACGTTTACGGTTGGTACGCATATAACAATATGGAAAAGACTCACGGTGAGATTGTACTCCCTTGACATTCATGATATTCGACTGGCTGGATCGCTTCAATCCTCTGGGAAGGTCAACGGCTTTAGCAACCCCGGGTGACTTCCTGATATGGCCAATGCGATGCTCATCAAAATATACGCCGATATCATTTAGGTGAACCATAAACGTGATTGACGACGCTAGGAATCGCATAAAGTCAAACGCTGGCGGTATAGGGCCAGTCTCTCGCAGCGTCATTTCAAAGGTCGTCCATGGGTCTGCGGTTCCTTTTGAAGGGAGATCACCACGGCGGACATTCAACTGATGAATGATAATATGAGAAGAATCAGTGTGCTAGGGAATGATGATACCTGGTCCTTGTTATCTTTCCAATAAAACTGCATTCCGTGCCCTGAAATGAAGGCTTGAATCTTATTTTGCGGAAGATACAAACAGTTATACCTCCAGATGACACAAACGGGTTTTCCGTCACCGAGAATAAGCTATAAAATCCTGACCGAACAATCATCAACCGACGTGCCCATCAAAGAGATGCCCTCACTCACCGACACCAAAGGCACCGATCTTCTCTTCGTCAGGATTTCCCTCGGCTAAGGTGGCGACGGACACATCAAAAATGTTAATCTCGAACTCAAAGCGGACTACATACCTATCTTTCGTAGTCGTGTCCAATCCTCATCTCTAAACGTGATTCCGTTGTTTCTAAATGTCCATTGGGACACCTTGAGAAACAGTAAGTCAACAAGGATGGCACAACAGTACCGAGTACTCGTACATAGGTAGACTTGAGATTAGGGAGGGACGGCACATCGATGTCTCCTTGCTCGGCGTCTTTCCGACGGAGGTATGCAGCAGTCTCGAAGCGAATTTCGACTGCGGACGACCGAGCATCGTCCGAGTTCTGGAGAAGTTCCCGGAATACTGACGTCGCCAAGAATTTTTGAAATTGAGAATGGCCATCACGCAACGCCGCAGGATTTCTCACCAGTGAACTCGCCAGAGTAGCGCGCAAGCACCTTGTCGATCAATGCACGCTGGTTGACTTCTACCGACTCATCTTGACCAGTTAGCCACTAATGGGATCAAAAGCGGGTGAGAACACTATCATAGAAGTCTCTGGTGGGCGTACCAATGCGTTACGGTCGTGAGCCATTCGTGGTAGGTTCGTCCGTTAGTACTTGGCGTATCAATGTATAGACTAATCTACGGAGATCAACTTGTTGATAAACTGGCGTAATAAGTCGCAAACTGGTGAGTCGTGACGAGACTGAAGGTGAGAGCCGTACGATGAACCAAGTGTACTTCAAGTTCAAGTTGCGGTTTTGTGGCAATGCCACAGCAGTGACAGCACAAAGTCCTGAGTAATTATGTAAGGAAGACAAGTTATTTTCCTTTGTTTATACTAAGGTGATCGCCATTACGGTGGCAAGGGCTCGTATGTAGCTGAGGTCAATCCGAGATGCAAATTATATCAAAACAATGTAACCATAGAAAAAATTGTAGTATCCTGAATCAAGAACATTTCAGGAATAGGTACTTGAATATGTATGACTACTGGACTTCGATCGTACGAATGCCATTTATCAATTCAGTCAACGACGCCTCCTCGCGAATGCGAGCAATGATCAAACTGTCTGCCGCGACGCGTCTATACTCTACACGCGACAATGATTCAAACAAGAGCGCCCTAAATTGTTGCCTGAGACGAGCGAGAAACCGTAGTGCTTGCGTAGCTTGGTCAAGCGGACCCGAGAACTTGAACTCTTGATCGAGGAGAGGGCGGATCCATGGATGGACAAGAGAGAGTCCTTCCATCCCAGTCAAGTCATCCGCCGTCTTGATATCTATATCCACGAATGTGAGCGCCGTCGCGCGATATACATGAATGGTGGTGTCGGAAGATTCTGACTCTGAGATGTGGACGAGTTCGGTGAGCGGGAACGCAAAACAAGGAAGCCTCAGTCGACTGGCAGCAAGCGATGGTGAGGGGAGTTCGTTGACCCGGTTGTGTAACATCGCGACGAGGGTGACATCAACCATGGATGAACGCAATTCGAGCACGATCCTCTCCATCTCAGTCTTCTCGATGAGTCGTGGAATATGCGGTGGCACGAGAGAGCCGTAGACGGTGAGGTCCGTGGGTAGACAGCTATTATAACTGCTTGCACTTCCTGTCCAAGCGAGAATCGTGACATCCCCGGATCCTGTCAAGATGTGCTCCAGCAGACGACCCACTGCGCGGTTGCCTTCTCCATATATGACCGGGATGGCCACATTGAAGATCCCAAACAACGAGTATGCGATATCTTCTACGAGTGTCGTTTCGCGCCTAGCAGCCAAATAAAGCTTCTCGCGCACCCTGTCTAGGCCTGGACGAAGCACGGCCATCTCATGTGCAGAAACCCCTGTTGCTTGTTGCATCTCAGAGATGATGGAAGACGACATCTTGTGGTTAAACAAAGTCAAGTCGAGGTATGGTTTCCAGTCCTCGGTGTAGAACCGGACGATCTCTGCGGCAACGTATTCTTGGTATGTCCATGCTCGAGTATTCCAGATACTCCGCCAGAGGTCTCCAGGGCATTGAGACTCGGACGAAACACCACGAAGGTAGACAACCGTGAGCGACGAGCCACGATACCACGTGAACATGGCGACCAACGACTCTTGTAATACAACATTATTTGACTTGTCCACGCAGCAAGTATCACTCCATGCCCAGCGGAAGCCGAGAGAACCCACGAGCTTGCAGAATTTCTGTAGTTTGATGTTCGTACGAGATGCTTCTAAATCATAGATCGAGATCTTCTCGTCCTTCTGAAGGAGGGGTTCGCCGTACTCCCACTTATGTGAGAGCATCACGTATTGGTAGAACTCTTTCACGGCTCCCGGTATGCGTGCGCGGTCTAGCCGTGTCGTCATCGACGATATAAGCTCATTATAGATCGGTAGTGCCTCGAATGCCTCTGCTTGTTGTTCCTTATTGTACAGACGAGCAGTGGTGGTATCAATGAGGACCCGTGGCATAGGACGGATGATGTTCTGGACAATGCGTCGGATAGTGGGTCTGGCATCGACATATTGATCATGGATTTCTATCGTTGTCAATTGGTATGTAGTGATCTGAGATTCGAGCAAAGTGACTGACTGCGAAGGTCTACGTTAGGGGATCTCTTAAGACTTGAGAGCATCGTGTCGAATGCTTCGACGGCTTCCGCATGACGTCTCCCGCCATGTAATGCTGCGTGCCTCACCTCGTACCCTTGATGGCAAGATGGGTCGAGTTTGATGGCCTGCACACTCTGCTATTGATATTTTCTGAAACACAAAGCCATGAAGCACACCTCATCAGCATCCCTCAGTGCCTCCGCCCACGAGTTCATCAACGCGAGTGCGTTGCTCCGCTTGATGAGGATTCCCATGCGATCCACTGGGCTCAGCGACAATATTCTCGAGAAATATTTGGCGGCTCCAATATAGTCCTGAGAGTCAATCGCGATGTCTCCGAGCCTCTCTAGCGTTTCTGCGCAGCGTTATTGAAAACCTGTGTGCCGTTCAGACAAACTGGCTGGGTTACTCAAGCGACCACTCACCGAGTACCCACTGAGCTTGCTCATCGCGGAAACTCATACCCCTTGCCAACTCCAACTCCATTTGTCGGAAACACGCAATTGCCTCCACGACACTACCGTCCCCTTCCAGAATGTCGCACATTACGTGGTAAATGACAAACTTCGGAAGCTTAAACTGAAGTAGCAAAAGAGTCGTTATCCAGCTTCGGACCATCATACTAGGCATACCTTGCCAGCAGCACCCAATACTTCGCCCACTGAGTTGCGAATCAATACCGTGCGCATCCACTTCTTTAGTAAGCCAATGTTCGGAGTCGAATGACTGAGAGAAAGTGCAGTGGAGTACGCTGTAATGGCTTCGTCATGTTTCTTGGCGTTCAAGGCCTCATCTCCAACCATTTCCAGCTTTAATAAGCATTGGTGCGTAAACTCTGGTGATGGAAATTAAATACTCTCCTCTAACGGGCGACACTGAACTCACTGGTAAGCCAGTCGGCGATTAGTTTGTCAGCTCTCACTGCCTTGCTTGCGGTATTCGCGATCTCTATAAGAGAGCTTACAGCATCAGTCAATCGGCCTTGAGTATACAGCGCTTCACATCGATGCTTCCACTGATGTGCACGAAGGACTTCACGAATGTCTTGGGACTTTTCATTGTCTAATCGACATGGATGTCAGCGACACGTGAATAGGGGTACTAAGCAACGCACCGAAGACGTCCCCATCCTCAAATAAGATGTTCGCTGGGACTCTAAGGCACGAGTTAGACGATTCGTCAAGCCAAATCCACAGACTCACTGTCGTTCTTCGCCATCCTGGAAAGTGGACTTACATCAACAAATAGAACAGCGCAGGGATTCACGACTTACCCTCGTCTTCCAGCCTAGGTAAGCTTGAAGTTCCGTAAGCCCAGACAATACAACCACATGATAATCTAGTCGGTAGGAGACTTGGCTGGATGCATCTTTCTCCTGAACCAGATCCTTCACAGTCTCGCTCAGATCTGCCCAGACTGTACAAAGGGTGGAAAAAGACCCTGCAATTATCCACATCAGAGGGAAGAGGCGAGGGAAAGAATTGAAGAAACGCGCATGGATCTTGATCCACCCATTTCGGATCAGATAACTTGCCTCGATAGCGCACAAGGCTCAAGGTCTCCATGCTAAAGTCTGTCGGATGTCTTCCAGTAAATGAATGCGAATCTCGAAATTCCATGGCTTCGTGAATTCGAGTACCCTTCCAATTGGAATCGATTCTATGTTAGTATATCCGCCACTTAATGAAGGCGACCTACCCTGCGAACTATGGTTTCAAAGTATCCCGGAACGTAGTAATCACCCGTCGGGTTCCTTTCCCATAGATGCTTCCTACGCATGTGCTCATCATTGTTTTCTCAACGGGCGCTGAACGTACTACACCAAATGTGAAACGTGCAGTCCGCGAGGCGACCAGATAATCATCGCGATCAATATAAGATAACAACGCCCCCTCAGCGACTGCCTTATTGCTAGAAACGCATCAGCAAAATTTGCAAGCATAGGAGTCACTACACACATATCCCTGTCTGGACGGCAAATGGTGATGTTCCTGGCCTGGAAATACGATTGGAGCCGAGACCAGAGCCAGTCGTTATTTGCGAGCCCCCCAACAAGGAATCCCGTCTGGAAATGCTAATAAATGCAAAGGAATATTTCAAGAAAGTAAACCGACGGTAATCGGTGTCGTGGTAGATTTCTGCTGTTTCTCAAACGCCCCAATGATTGCGTCAACAGACTCGTTGAACAGACTGGTGGCTTCCTCGCTAGGGGGTATGAAATCCGACAGTGGCGATGACTTAGGCCGAACGAAATCCTACCCCGACAACTTCAGCTTTCCACCCTTGATGTTGTATTGCGAATTACTGTAGAATCGACGGGCAACCGTGATGTAAGCCGGTTCCTGATCACTCTTGATGATAAGTTTCGTTGTCTGGTCGAATTCGCGTGCGAACTCGGCTATCTCTTCAGCGGTGGAGTATTCCCAGTCTTCAAGTTTTCCTGTTTTTAAAAAATTTTCAGCTTGGAACCGGCATGGAAATAGGGTGAATAAGCCACAAACTTTGCAACAGAGTTCTGGCCCGGTGAGTGACAAATATTGAACCCTGCAGTCGACCTAAAAGGAGATAAGGATGAATAAGCAGGAATGAGGCGGTCAGCGATGGCTGCGTACACTCAGCTGGGGCAATCTCCTCGCAGGAAATCGGATCCGATTTCATACAAAACATACTCAAGTCGATCGTGACACCGCCAGCATCAATGACAGTGATACCTTGAGCAGTTGCTAGATTAACTGTCTTGTTCAGAAGGTTTCGGGCACAAAAATGAAGGCTTGCTTCCCCCTCTGTTAGCAAGTGGACACGGGATCGCCCCTCGGGTGTATTGGGAATGAGGCCAGCACGCTCAACCGCCTGCCGGTATAGCTGTTGTGGTAGCTCCTCCCACCCATTTGGATAAGTCAATATGTACTCGGCGGAATCCTCGACGGATGACCAGGCGAAAGTAAGGTGACGTTCCTGAATATACGACTTGGCGCACTGGAAGAGATACTTGATAAAATCTGCGAAGACGTCGACGGCGGATTTCCCAGGAGGGAGTGGGGGTAAATCATCATTCGACGAGGTTGAATGCTTCGGGCGGAGATGAAGCTTCCACCTGAATCGTACGAATGATACCGAATTTACGAATGCATCGACGTAGTCGACGACTAACTATTCGGCCCTTGTCCATCCTTCGTCCAGCGCTCTCTCTATCACGCTTTCCGCGAGCACCTCAGCGCCAGCCGCTCTAAGCTTATCGCCATTGTCATAGTACAAGAGAGATGGCACTTTGCCATCGCCCCAAACTCGGACTAGTTCCTGCGCAGGAAATATATGACCAATCAAGATGAATTGACATAAAGAAATGAAGGGCTTGCCTCGTGACTACGGAAATCTTAGGGACCCACCCTCGTTCCAGGATACAGTATGAAATACTGCTGTACGTCGCGCCGACGTCGAACGCCATCACGGCTGTAGTATCTTGAAGGCCATTATACAGTTTGAGATCTGGCATAGCCGCGTCGATGGGAGAGAAAGGAGTAGTGGTGCCGCGATCGATTTACTTCTGCGTATACCTACTATCCCTTCTAGTCGGCAGTCACATCTGTCACGTTTTATCAGCACTAGATTCAAGCTCCGGTTGATCGAGCTGGGTGCGGGGACCAGCGGAGGAAAGCTTCATGCTTGAAACTCCGCCTCGGCACACGTTCGGCGAGTGACAGCCAGCGTGACGAAGGTCAGCTCCACGATCTCGACAACTATTCGTTCGTTCTATTTGGAAAATGTAAGTATGGCACAAGAACTGGGATATGTAAAGCAGAATCATAAAAGTGCTGTGTTCAATAGAGTGCCGACAAGTGGGTGCCGACCACAGGGTAAGGGATAGTAGTAGTACTACTCTTTGACGGGGAGTTGTCAATTGGGTTATCTATATCAGTCCTAGTAACCAGTATGTGTATGCGTGTGCACTTGTACCTCTCGTATGTCGATCATCCAGAGGTTGACGCTGACGAGCCGAGACTACCCACTTGAAGACGCCCAACTTGGTTCTGTCGGATCGAAGGCTGTCGGAACGCAATCTGGTGCCTCCAGATGCACTGCGATCCGAGCGTATACCATGCCTTCGTAGCATCGCTCAAGGTACGTGTCTCTGTCAAGCTGTCGTGCCATCGTTCCAGTTCCCGTGTGTTACATCCAAATACTGAACATCACCCAGGATTTTGACCACCCACGATGCTAGTGCTTGTCGAGGACGTAAAAGATTTCTCAGGGACCAGACGTATTGGATTTCCTATTCCTATTGTATCCCGCACGCTGACTACACGGATGCATACATGCAAGTCTTTGCAAGACACTTACTACAAGCCCATCTACTAATGCATACCTGCCCGGGTCCAACTTGGAAGGTCAAAAAGACAGCTGGTAGATTTCTTTGATTCCTGCCTCCTTCAGCTCGAGCAGAGTTCTGCTCACGGTTCTGCTTTCTTTTGTCATCACCCACCCACCACTCTCGAGTCAAGCTAACTGCGAGGGCCCAGCCCGCCCTCACAACCCTCCTTCACCAATTCAGGATAGGGCCCAGTTGAAAACGCTACAGGTTCAAGTTTCGCCCGACTGCACATGCACACGCTCACGCATTCGCTTCCATCTCTTGACTCCACACGAACAAGCGTATCAGGCAGACGCGTTGCTCCCGACAATTTGCCCATACACTCGTTACGTCACCTCCCTATTGATCAGCTTCACTCACAGCACAATGAATACAGCCAATTCTCACATCATCACGCATGTACATTCGTGATCCCTTTGTCAGCGTGCTAAGGCGGTTCTAGGGCGAAATCAATCAGGTAGGGTTGAAACGTTGTAGCTTGTACCGCATCCGAGTTTACCTTCTTTCAGACATCAAGGTTTGGACTCCACCACGGCGAAAACTCCCGGTTGCGAGACAGTACTACGTCCAATTTTTCATACGAGACACCTCGTGGTCGACGAACAGCGCAAAGGAGGACAATAATCACACCTCCGTCTCTTGGGGACGAAATTTTCTATTTGTGGGTAGTACATGCATTTGTTATATGCGCGAAAATTGAATACTGTCAGTGATGCGGACGATCGTTCCATCCTCCCCGTACATATCTACCTGGAGTACCGTATCGGAAAAGACGCGCTGGTTGGGAGTCTCACTGATACCATTGCTGGGGTATTAGGAAAATGCAAGGACGGCGGTACGTAGATATCGTGGATGTCCATCTTTTACTGACGCGAGCTCTGCGATCAAAGTCCTTGAAGTTACTCTGCGCAGGTATGCCCTCGATGCGTCCGATCTTTCGGGGATTACGATCAAGTTTGCATTGGCTGCTGCGCCACGTGGGAACGTCGATGCGGATGAACGTCAAGATACTGTCACTAGGACGACTCCCGGAGTTAATCAACCGAGCTTCACCCCCGTAGCCGTTGGGCTCCTCAATTCGACGATGGATCATGGTACAAACATTCGAGACCACATAGGACGTTTTTTTGTAGAAGATGGAGCCCTTCAACAAGATTGTGACCAGTATCGCACAGGTACTTCGTATTCGGCGTCTCAACTCCCTCGTAACCTGAATGTCACGCAACTTCACCCGTATTCGTCGCTAGCCTGGTCTGTGATCTCAGTTGCGAATCAGGTCTCTCTGTTTCTCAACATCTGTACTGTCACTTGTTGTTGATAGAGCTCCATACAGTTACTCGTCAACCAGAAAGGTCGGGACAACCAGATCATTTGGTTAGCCGGCACAGTTAGCGACGTCTTTACGTCCGTTCATGACGCCGAGCCCTTGAGGTAATAAAACAACGCATCAAGACCGTCACGCTTTCCATCTAGAAGGTGATGGAATGCGGGTACTTCCTCACCGAATACGCCAAACAAAAAGAACTTTTGTTTGTCAACATTACCTTCTCCGTGGTGAACCATAGAGCAAGTCGAGAGACTCATCACCGAACCTAGCCAGTACTTCCATGCTATCGAATCATTAATCGTCGTTATCGATGCTCGATGAAAGTGGGGATCAAGCTAGTCACCAACAGCTTCTACGTGTGATTTCAAAAAAATCGTCTGAAACCCATTTCCGGCCAATCTTCGTTTCCTCATCACCGTCCGCTCGGAAGCCGACATCCTCACTTGACTTTTGCCCGACCCTCAGATCGTCCGTAAACAAATGGGTGACATCCCTGACGATATTATCGACGAAGACATCCATAAATTCATCCAGCACTCGCTTCATGGATATACCGAGCTCGAATCTTTCTGGCCGGACCAGGGATGGTGTCAATCGCCCATCATTCATAGAAACTTTTTCGGTAGCCTTCCACAGCGTGAAACCTCATTGGAGGAGATGGTGCTGAGGGCTCCAACTTACATGAACGGTTTGAGATCCTAGTGCAAGCGTCCACCCACTAGACAAGCTTTTCCGAGCCATATTAGAGCAACGGTTTACTGTGGACGGTGCTCGACGGCGTTTCCGAGAAGTGACTGCTACACTTGCCCTCAATAAACCATCATCAATCTTGTCGCTCTTTGCTCTCTTCAACGAACCCCTGAGTATCCGAGACGTCGTCAAACCCCTGGGATTATTGTTGATTGGTGCACTTGACGAGGAGAAATTGATCCGTCCACTTCACACCTCTCTCCGTGACTTTTACTTGCCAGTGGCGACGCTTGCTACTTGGGGGACTTCAGTTACGTACTCTGGAAACACAGTTCCTCCGAGTCCTTCCCTGCGCGGGCAACCCCTTTCAAATCTAGCCCTCTAGGCAGACCCAAGAGTCGGGACGAAGCTGGGCGAAGATAGTCGTTCACCGGCACCCTCCACTTTTAAACCTCCCTCTCAGTAACTGCCCCATGTGCTAGGGTGTCATTCAGAGTCGTGGACAGCGGGGTCCGAAAATACAAACAACCAAGACTCGCCGTCAAGTAGAGCAAGCTGAGGTTCTCAAGTGCGTATCCATTCTTCTCTTCACCGAGGACGGAGCGCACTCTCATAGTCGTGATGGGTTACCTGAGTTAGTACAGCAAGTTCGAATTAAACATAGTCCACTATCTTGATGATGAGATGAAAGGATTCGAACACGGATTTACGAAGATTGGGATCATTTCCTCTCACCCACTGTACCGCATCCTCGATAGTATCCATTCAAATATGGCTGTTGTGAATGGTTCGTGTCTCTTCAAGTTGGTATTCTTCAATCTTTACCTCAGGTTTTATACTAGGTCTTAGTACCTCGCCTTTCAGAGTCTCTAGTTCAGCGCAATTGCTAGCTCATCCAGCAATTTCAAGTTGCACCAACTGGTACATCGACCTTCAGCTGCGAACCTCCACCTCTCCTAAGGACATTCATTTTTGCATGGGGCTCAACAGGACATCCCATACGTCGGTTTGCGAACGAAGTCGCTCTGCACATCCATTAGTGCATTACCCAACGGCTGCGGCACGCCCGACCAAGACATGTACCCGCCTGTCCGCCTTACTACATAATATGCATTCGCAATCGAAACCAAGCCATCCACGAGGCTGCCACCCAATCTTACGAGGGCCATCTCGCTAGTAGACCATCCGAACACATGCTTCTCTCGCATACCGTGACACTGGATGCCGCACCACGCCTTCGCATCGCTTACTTTCCCCACCTCTTCTCCATGATGGGCCCGCGTAAAGACTGACCCCGCGTTCGCTTATCCTTATATAGAGGCTATCACCATCACCATGTGTTGGTGCTGTCACCCACAACCATCTCATCTGCAACCCTATACACGTGTCGATTGCCTTTGTCTTCTTTGACACTCTTCGGTCTACATAGGCCGGGGTCTATGAGAAACATTACTCATGCGCAGATGACACTTTCGACGATGCATTCGAAGAGAAGGTGATACTAGGATATGCTTGGCCACGCCAGACGTCACCCATGCTGCGCTCCATGGAGTCGCATCGGAATGTTTCGACCATGTCACGACTGTTAGCCCGCAAGGCTATTTGTCGCGTACGCCAACCTTCAGCATCATGAATGAAATGTGAGTATGAATGACGCCGCGCGCTGGTGCTTGTCGTTGTCGCGGACTGCCCATCTCGTCGCTCGGCCAGTCATGTGCAAGTCGGTTCATGATCATGATTTCGATCATGCGCCACGAATGTGCCGCTCTGTTGACGACAGATCCTTAGTACACCTTGGTACGGTGGGTACTGTTAGATTCTGAAATTCAAATTCCCTACGACGGCCCTTGACACCAAATGCATGTTTGGCGCGTGCACTAACCACCGGCAAGTATCATGAATGAATGATCATAATGAGTGGCCCCAGCCTGTCGTTGTCGTTGTCAGAAGTTGATGCGGACCGCCCATTGATTTCTCGTTCTTCCGCGCAGCTACCCATACCACCCCACCCGCAGCGACCGACGTAAGAAAACTCAACGCAAAGAGGAGGTCATGATATATGTAACTCCGCCCGACGGTGATTACATTTGCATAGTACGAGAGTACGATGTGTAGTCAACAGTGGCGGAGAGCACCCTATTACTATTAGCGTGACCTGTGCCATCTACCCGAACCAATCGATCAATTACATCACCAATTCAGCATATATACGAGTGCAATGCCAAAAAAGGTACAAAACAACTTAAACAAGTTCTCTACGAGCTCTAGTTCCATGTGGGTTGTGATGATGGGTATGATGCAACTGGCAGAAAACGGAAAGCGAAAAAAAGGCTGGCATGTTGATCCAGGTGGAGAGGACGATCGTCAAAGAAGGGATACGCAGAGGACGGCAAGGACAACACACGAAGAGGGAAAGAAAGGAGTCATAAGCCAAGAGAGGTGCGCATAGAATGGGGGTTTCGTTATTGATCCATGATGGTGTTCATTCGGAATGTGTACAACGGACGGGTGGGCGAACCAACCAGAAGCCCAGCTCATGTATATCAACGATCCCGGCCCACCGACTGGCCGGATCATGCCCGACCGGGTTGATGTCGGTAGGTTGGTCACCGAGCGTTGCCCGTCAAGGCAATTGTGAACCATCCAAAGATGGCCATCAGGAAACGAACCATCCATGCGGAATCCGCGCCGTAACCAAGACCGGGCCGAAGCTGCATCGCGAGTGCAATGTCAAATTCGGGCACGGGCGAACGGTAGGCACGACGGCGGGGGTGGATGAGTGGCTGCGGGGTGGCATCGACACCACCTTCGCATGTGGATAAACCAAGCGCCGGCGAGTCGATCGCACGGACCGACCATGCGGGACGAGCGACGAGAGGGGAGCACAATTCGCGCATCAAAGGGGTGCTGCGATCAGCTGTCTTTGGATCGAGTGGATGGGACCCCAAGGAGAGTAAAGGTGGGTCGTCGAAATGAGATGGATGAGACACGTTGTCGGGTGGGAGGTCACGAATGAGTGGAAGAGGCGTCATATCAAGTGCATCCTGGTATTTCTCATCAACGTCATCCCATTCCGACTCCATATCCGATACAGCATCGAAATAAAGGGGTTTGTCTCCCGGGTGTAACTTGTGCCTCTGAACACCCTCTTCAGCGTCGAGGAGAGGTTCCGTCTGGAGTAGAAGGCGACCTCCACCCGAGAGATGCTGCTTGGTCGTCGCACCCGTAGTTTCCTCGGACCTCGGACGCCTCCGGAACCGCGGGAGCAATTCCCATGCTGTCTTTGACGCCAACATTGAGGACCGTAGCGACTTGATGATGTACAACATCAGCGTGACACAGGCCAATGCCAAGAATGCAACAACGCAGGAAAACATCAGCACTATAAGCGGAGCAGAGGGAGATTCGTCGGCCAGAGCCTCCTGTTTCTCGGTCTCTGATGAAGCTGGTTCGTCGTCGTTGGAGTCGAACGACTCCTGTCTGTCGGCTGTGTCATCCAGGAGCACGTCGAACAATGCTTGTACATCAGGGAGATCTTCAAACGAGGCTATGGCTGCGACGTTTTCCGTGTCAAGTTCCGGCAGGTACTCGATCTGTTGCTTTGGTTGTTGAAAATGGAAACGAGCAGCGTCCGATGCGAGGTCATCTTTGCTGCACGCGCCGCATGTCAGTCACAACCGCGGGACCCATGAAGCAAGACTGACCCTGGATGAATTCGGAATGTAGCCTGGACGCTGGTCTGGAGCGTGGACGAGGCAGGGGCACTTTTGGTGGAAATAGCCGTCGAGCCTGAGCATGTGTGCACGGCGTGATGCACATGAGGACTTACAAGTCACTTGACAATATTGGGCGACTAGTGACGACCAGCGCAAATAAAGAGACGGACGCCAGCAGAGCAATTGTCATGGACGGCTCCGACCTATAAAAAAAATTAAGACGCTGACGTGGAGCAGAACCAACTGCCTCACGACGGACACGCTGCACGTCGCGTCTCCATTTGTATGGCTGTACTGGTCACGTGATTAATAAAAACCATACCCAGGTCCCATACGGCCCGGGTCTTACCTCGACGCTGGCCAGCTTGGCCCAGTGAATGAATGGCGCGGGGTAGTGCGTCACGCGCGCGCCAGTCTTTTCATCCTCCAAATGACCCAGCGACTTACCGTGACCTGCTCTTTTTCGAGGAGCGTCTCAAGACCAACGCGGCGTCCCTGCAGCGCAGAAAATCACGCTATCAATGCAAGCACCGTTCTTCTCGCCGCATCCCTGAGCTGACCACCCAGGCAGTGTTTCTGCTGCACCTCGTCCTCGTCATTGCCTTCCTCCTATCCGAAGTCTTACTGCAGACCTCGTTCCTAGACGTACCCTATACCTACCTCCTTCGGCGAATCCTCCCAGATGTGTATGGATCCGTGATCAGCGTGAAACCACACCCGTACTTTGCTTCTGGTCTGTTATTCGTTGCAATCACCACCCTGCTTCTCTTCTTTGCCAGTGGCATGTACTCGGAGAAGATTGCTTACGCCAATCGGTATGGAGCACTGCTTTCACTCCCCATCAGAAAACATCCCTGATCATGCGCGTTTCTCGAAGCTACGTCCCGCACGCAAACAAGGCATTACGGTCCTTCAACATGTACCTCAACGTCCGCAGACCTCCCTTGCGGTCCAAATTTTCCCTGAATCCGATGTCCCTCCTTTTTCCTCGTCCGGAATCATCGCCTGAATCCGCACAGCGGTCCCTGACACGAACGCCATCACCCTCGTCGCCCACTGACCGTGGCACGTCCGTACCCATCGCCCCAATCCCCCCCGCCGCCAATCCTCGTGGTGAGCTGATTTTCTCTTCTCGCGTGGACAGATCATTTCGCGAGTCGTATGAACGCTACCGCGCGGCCTTTGAGCGGAAGCGACAGGAACGAGAACGATCGGATGCGATGCAGACATGGTGGGGTTGGTTGCGCTATCAGATGCCATGGCTCAAGCGGCCTGTACCTCCTTCAGGGTTGGCAGCGGCGGCGGCGCCACAGGTTCGAACGGCTTCTCCGTCCACCAGGGGAAGGGGAGTTACAAGTGTGTTTCCAACGCCCTCGTCGTCTAGACGGTCTAGCCCTATGACAAGGGCTGCACGGCGAGTTCCGTATGTTGCTTCCGATACGTAGTCGTCGTAAATTAATGAAAGAGGGTCGTTTGACAGTTACAGTCGGCCAGTTGACTTGGGGGACGTCGCCCCACGCTCTGAGAGGACGGGTCACCTGATTTGCTCTCACACCGGTTAAGCGGGGTGTGAAAATTCAGGGCGAGAAGCAGGCGTTAGGTTTCCGATTTTCAAAAACACCTGGCGTGCGACTCGGACGGGTGTTGACATTGATGCGGGGGATGTCGATTTGTGTTGGCGCATCAAAGTGCGGGGCTCACTTTATTGTACAACGCTGGACTTGGACTTTGTTCCTTTTATTTCTTCTACCGCTGTGAGTAAGTATGTAGACCGATGGCACAGAAAAACTAGGTCTACCTTACGTAACCATACTTATTGCTGATCAATCAGTGGCAGTTTTACAGGTTCCCTGGCTTCCCACTGCCAGGGGAACGATTGAACGCGGCGACGATTTATTGGCACGAGTCCCCGTATGCCTTTCAGTCACCACTCACATTCTGGTCAGTTCTGCAGGCACGCTTCTGGAACCCTCGAGGAGGTCGTCTTGGAAGCCATCCGCCAGGGTTTCGAAGTATACGGCCTCAGCGAACATGTCCCGCGCTACAGGCTCGAGGATCTTTATCCAGAAGAGGTTCGTTCATTTCCTCACGTGTGCTCGTCATTGAACTCGTTTTCCTCGCATTTTTAGGCAGGGCTGTCCCCTGATTCCCTGATAAAGCAATTCGCAGACTTTTTAGATCAAGCCCACAGGCTCAAGGCAACATATGCCTCCCAGATCACCCTCCTGGTCGGTCTGGAGACTGAGTTCATCACCGACGCCGATTTGCAAAATCTGAGCACCCTTCTCGGCGAAAATTCCGGCCGCATTGAATACATCGTTGGCTCAATCCACCATGTCAACGCCATACCCATCGACTTTGATCATGGCACGTTCGAAAGGGCGCTGCATCGCGCCTCTTGTGTCGCAAATGTCGTGGTGGCCGAAATGAATGCCACGGCTCACGGTCGCATGGACGCATTCCTGTCAACCTACTTTGATGCGCATTACCGTCTGTTGGAACGTTTTCGCCCGGAAATTATCGGTCACTTTGATCTCTGCCGACTCTACAACCCAGAATTGCGTTTCTCCGAATTTCCGAATGCATGGTCGAAATTAAAACGAAATGTTTTATTTGCCATCGGCTATGGCGCTTTGTTCGAAGTCAACGCGGCCGCCTTGAGGAAGGGTTGGCGGACCTCGTTTCCTGGAGAGGATGTCGCTGCAGTGCGTACCCCCCCCTAGATTGCCTTGCCTTTTTTTATGTCTGTCGCTCATGATCGTCTCATCTAGTTGATTCTGGAGTTGGGTGGTCGCTTTGCGCTCTCCGACGACAGCCATGGGCCCGACCGCGTGGGAGAAAACTACTCCAGTGTGCGAGATTACCTGCGTCGGTTGGGGGTCAGCGAACTGTGGTTCTTGACCCGCTCGTCGGAGGGCATCCCATTTCAACGGGGTCTTTGTGCAACACGCGTCCCTGGCGACTGGTGGGAGCACGACTTTTGGAAACGCGGCGCGCCATCTGGTCAAAGTTAAAAGCAGCACGAAGCCAGGCCCCAACCATTTGCACCATTTGTCAAGGTCGGAGCTTAATTCCCCGCCTGCCCAGTCGTCTAACCCCAGAAAAATCGTCTTCAGGCATGCGTTTGGGTATTTCATACGTTGTATGATACGAGCCACATTTTCTAAGAACCCTCTTCGACGGTTTTTTTCGCCCTTGGCGGCATGGTTTGGTTTGGTTGTCCTATGTACGAAGGGTATTGACTCTATTTTGAGTGGTTGTCATGACCCTTCACGGCGAACTTGGGATGATGAACCGCCTCCATTTGCGCCCTCTTTTTGCAACTGCAGTGATGGGTTTCCCCTCCCACCCGCCGGCCGCTGCGCGCCGTCATATGTGCCTGCTCTCACGGGTGGACGCAACTCCGCGATTCGCGGGCGTTGTGTGAATGTGTTGCTGTTGTCCTAATATGGGTTGGCGCCATTCGCGAACCCCACCGACTTGAACGCGGACCGGTTCATTTTGGAAGGGACATCCTTGTGCCGCCCTCGACAAGCAAGACGTAAAATGACATGCCGCATCATTCCTTGACAGGTCGCAGCGTCGGCATGTTCTTGCCCACGGGTCCCTCTTTAGTTTCCCCCCCTCACTCGCTCTCGCTTTCTCCGGTGAACGTGGAACTCGGCGGTGATGCAGACGCTCGTTTGGCAGGATCCGGGGCGTTTTTCCAGTATGTCTCGGAACGCATTGTATGGTCCATTCGGGAGATTGACTCCGCGATGACATTATTTGTCAGGCGTTCATGACAGGGTTGTATGATCCCCCGAGCCTCTAGGAAGGCGTGGATCTGGGCATCTCATCAGATGACGATCGACCGTCTGGTTTTTGCCAATGGAAAATGGCTGCGTGCCAGTAATGAAATCCCACCCCGCACAGTCTGTTTGACAGATCTTGGATGGAGGGCTTTCTGAGCTCAGCTTGGGGATGGGGGCATACGAATGGCATTACCCCAGTTGTCAACATGCCGGAAACAGAGGTATAAGAAGCATTGGGTCCTGGAGAAGTCGTCATCTCATTCAACGACACCAGCCCACTGCGTGCGCGTTCTTCTCGTTTTCACGTCTCTTCTTACGTCTGCAACTACACCAAGTTCGCCTAATCTATTCTACACGCGTACGCTCGTTTCTTTTCGCTGCCCCCCGCTCGTCGCGTGTTTCTGACTCGGCGGACCCAGTCCAGTATCATCGACATGTGCTTCCGCGAGTTGCAGTGCATCGAGTTTGCATGTCACCACCAAGAGCCTTATACCGAGAGCAAGGTGGTGCTGACTTCCTTTTCCACGTCGGAATCTGGTTTGCTGACCAGACACGACCAGGTCGATTGCGGGTCCAATCGATGTCGATACAGCGCTCAGCATGTGCGGCCATGTATCGGGTGCTCGACGACGTGCTCTCAATCGTTCGTCTTACCTTCGAATGCTTCTCGAAAAAAGGGGCGCTGACATCATGTTTGTTTCCATAACAGGCTGGGCAGAGCCCACCCTAAAGTCGGCCAAAGGAGGGATATGATATGCCCTCATTGCGCGCGAGAGCAAGCGACACGTACGTGAAGCGCGAGGGTTTCTCTCCGTCTTGTCTTTACCTTCACGCTCTGTAACCTGCCTCGCGGATGTATCACGACGTATCGCGTATCGCGTAGCCTGTATCGATGTTTATTATTCTATTTCTTTTTCAATCTTCCGCTGACTTCTGTATTGAATTGGGAGGCGTGATGATGACCGCGTGTTAACAACGAGGGGGGCGAAGGCCCTGAGCGTGTGCAGGGGATGAAGGAAAAGGCTGGCGGTGAGTCGGACACGTGGCGAGAGGATGCGGAGGACTCAGGTTGAGGGTGTATGTATTGTGGGTGGGGGGATTGCAAATGGGGACAGGTGAATGGGAGGGCCGGATCGACTGAGCCGTTGGCTGTACATTTGGATTGGAGGCTCGGAACTTGCCAGTGGGTATCCCGGCCCCCCTACCCTCGGGCAACGCGGTGAAGTACTCGGATAGGGGTTTATTACCCATAAAAGACACTGTCTTCCGCGTGCTACCCTTTGACTCAAACTAGTGATGGATCCTCCTCGTGCAGACGCTGCAGAGGCTCCGTTCCTGCGCACCCTTGCTGCCATCAGAACGCGGTGTGCACAAGTGCACGATCTTGCGGAAAAGGGTGCGCTTCAGTACTTTGATTATCACCCTGCACGGCGCGACGCCGTGATTGCGTTTTGTGCATCCATCATGCAGGTATGTCTCGGCTCTTTCCTGCCCCCCCCCCCCGTCCAATTGACGCGCGTTATCAGAGGGACTTTGCGAATGCGTTTGATACCGTACGTGCAACCCCTCCACCCATGATGTTTTCCAACCCTCGCCGTAGATCCCCCCTCATGGCAGATGGCGCCACCTTGACGCCGG
>JBBPRA010000396.1:0-25503 GCA_038092775.1 Boletus rubescentipes
GCTTTTGACGATCTATTTAAGCATCATCAACCAATGCAACTCTCCACCACTCCTGCATACCACCACGCAAACTTTCATGTCAGAGATACTCAAGGCTGGCATTCGATACGTACGCGAACACACGCTGTACAATATGATGCGGTCATCGCCAGACTTTGAAGATGTCAAGGCGGCTCTTAACGAGCGGATGGGTTGGTCAATCGAACTAGTGAGCATCTTCGTTTGGCCCGTAGTCCGACATCACTTACCTCTGCACGAATCATTGTAAAGTTTCGTAGCTGCTTCACGTGAGGAACCGTTACCCTCTCTCCACGAGACCCCTGGCTAACGATACCTCGTAGTATCCATCTCACTAGCGGTGGCTCCTTCTTCATGCTGGGCGCACTGTTGTTTCTGTTTATGGCGGAGAATATGCACATACAGTATGGTCGACTCTCACCTGCGGAGCTTAAGGTATGTGTATCTTGTCTCCAACATGGTGATCCCATTCTGACGATCGTTTTCTAGGAACGCGCTGAGCATGTCGGTCATGCTACGTTTGCGCTTCTCTTTGCCGTGCTTGACGTTGGTTTCGTCATCGTTCGCGTCGCCGCACTCGTTGCATTGTCTGGATCCTCTGCGCTTGCTGCGAGCCTCATCCTCATCGGCATGTCGCCGTCAGTCCTCCCGGTGCTCACCTACCCTGCGAGTCTTTTCAAGCGGAGGAAATGCGAGTCCGATGCAGCAGCAAAGATGGAATCTGGTACAGTGGTTGATGGGACTGGAACTGGGGCTTCGTAGCGACCAATATCAAGTTTTGGTTTTGTTGACTTCCTTATAGAAGGCTAGAACCTTCCTCTGCCTACAATGCTATTTCATCTGGATGACATCGTTGCACCTGAGACTGTGTGGGTCTGGTCAACATGTCACTCCTCGGCCACGAATTGGAGTGACATGAAATGATCAATGATGGGCTGTTCGCTGCGGCTGCGGCGGAAGACAGGGCGGTTCGAGAGCACAGCCACTGGCGGGAACCGCCAAGCCGCTGTTTCGATTTTTGTTCATAAACGCTGCGACGAAGACTCGAACGCACAGGCATGTCGAGATACCAAGAAGTAAGTCAAAGTCTGGCTTAACCTGTAGAATTTGCTGAGGGAACGACTCCCAGGCGGACGAGGCACAACAGGGCCATTACAACGACGGGTACAACCCTTATGCAACCCAACCCACTCAGGCTTCAACGAATCCATATAACCAGCACTACAGTCAATACGATCCCCAGTATTCGGCGCAATATGAGGAAAATCAGTATGATACCCACCAACCGTATCATCTCCCAGATCCCTTCCAGAATCCAGATCCTCGGTCCTCCTCGTACACTCCCGCACCCGCGCTACCTGATCCTTACCAGCAACGACAACCCCAAGAAGTCTATCCTCTCCAAGAAACATACTCGTCGGTTCCGCCACCCCCATCACCGCCGCAGCCCGCAAACGATTACGTTGGCGCGACATACAACAACCCTTTTGACGGTCCACAGTCACACACCTCTGATACACGCCCGCAGTCGCAGTTTGGGCGTACCTCGTATAATGGTCACGAAGACGACATGGACGCAGGCGACATGCCGCTTCTACGGAGAGACAGTCCCTACTCGCACACCACCATGCCGGGTGGTTACCAAGACGGCCCAGATGGAGACGACGCTCAACCCGAAACCAACATTCGTTATGGTCGAATACCCCAACGCGTTCCACGACGATACAAGACACTCAAAAAGGTCGAGCTGTTCCATGGCAACTTTGTCCTCGACTCTGCTGTGCCCTCCAAATTGCTCGATATGTGCGCGTTGCGCAACGAGCGCGAGTTTACACACATGCGGTACTCGGCGGCGACGTGCGATCCCAATGACTTTAAAGAGGTTGGGTTCACACTGAGGCAGGTCCATTATGACCCACCACGACGCACGGAGTTATTTATCGTCATGACGATGTACAACGAGGACGAGGAACTATTTTGCCGTACGATGCACGGTGTCATCAAGAACATTGCCCATTTGTGCAAACGAGACCGGAGTAAGACGTGGGGCAAGGACGGGTGGAAGAAAGTCGTGGTTTGCATCGTCAGCGATGGGCGTCAAAAGATCAACTCCAGGACGTTGAGTGTCATCGCTACGATGGGTGCATATCAAGATGGTATAGCCAAGGTATGTACGTTCAATAGGCGTTTGAACTGTACTAATGAGAGCAAAGAACATTGTTAATGGGAAACCCGTGACAGCTCACATCTACGAGTATACCACTCAGAGTAAGTATCATACGTATGCGTGCTATGCGTTATTTATCCTGATTCATTGCAGTCTCTGTCTCGCCCTCAATGAAGATTGAGGGCGCTGAAAAGGGTGTAATCCCTGTTCAGCTCATCTTCTGCCTCAAAGAAAAGAACCAGAAGAAAATTAACTCTCACCGTTGGTTCTTCAACGCTTTTGGGCCTATCCTCCAACCAAATGTCTGTGTGCTCCTCGACGTTGGAACAATGCCCGGTCCCACGTCCATATACCATCTCTGGAAAGCTTTCGATATCAACTCCAATGTGGGTGGGGCTTGCGGAGAGATTGTGGCACTCAAGGGCAAGTATGGGCAGTACCTGCTTAATCCGCTTGTTGCAGCACAAAACTTTGAGTACAAGATGTCGAATATCCTGGATAAACCACTGGAGAGTGTGTTCGGATATATCACCGTGTTACCCGGTGCATTCAGTGCATATCGGTACATCGCTCTGCAAAACGACATTACGGGTGAAGGCCCTTTGCATAAGTACTTTTTGGGAGAGAAGATGCATGGCGCTGGCGCCGATATCTTCACTGCCAACATGTACCTCGCAGAGGATCGGGTAAGTGGCCAGTTTTGTTGTGAACCAGTCATTCATGAATATGTCAGATATTGTGTTGGGAGTTGGTCTCGAAGCGCGGAGGATCATGGATCCTGCACTATGTCAAGTCAGCCTATGCTGTTACCGACGTCCCCGACCAAGTCCCAGAGTTGATATCGCAACGTCGACGTTGGCTTAATGGATCATTCTTCGCCGCAGTGCACAGTACCGTTCATTTCTACTACATCTATCGCTCGTCGCACTCTTTCCTTCGCAAGCTTTGGATACACATCGAAATGTTCTACCAACTGTATAATCTGATATTCTCCTGGTTTGCTCTCGTAAGTGTTGTCCCCCCATCTTCAATTGCCTGATGATTTCAAACCTGTGTCAGGGCAACTACTACATTGCCTTTGTTATTCTCACAAACGCACTGGAGGACTACATCTCGAGTTTGCATTACCTGAACGTCGTTCTTAATTACTTTTACCTTGGACTTCTCATCACATGTTTCCTGCTTGCGCTGGGTAATCGGCCACAAGGTGCCAAGTGGGCATATACCTTGGCTTTTGTTGGATTTGGGCTAATAACGATCTACATGACGGTATGTTCCAGGGACTTTCCTTCTGTTGGATTCGCGCTTACATTGTGATCGTGTGCGTGATAGGTCTCAGCATTTCTTCTCGCTTACAAAGGTGTCGAGGGCGTTGCAAAGTCGGAGGGTCGTGCTATCGAAGCTAGCGACTTCTTCACGAATTCAATTTTCCGAAACATCGTCCTCTCGCTCGCAGCTACGCTTGGTCTTTATATTATTTCGTCGCTCTTATTCGTACGTCCACGTTCAGCGCAGGCTCGTCAAAACTTCTGACAATGATCTAGTTTGAACCATGGCACATGATCACGTCTTTCCTCCAATACCTCTTGATGGCGCCATCGTATATCGCGGTCTTGAACGTATACGCTGTGCGTCTCCTCTTTTGTTTTCTGTTAGATGAGTTACTCATCTCCACTACACAGTTTGCCAACGTTCACGATGTGTCGTGGGGCACGAAAGGTGACAACAAGGTCTCCACTGACCTTGGGGTTGTCTCTGTTGGTAAAGGTCCGAATAAGAACGAGGTCGAGGTTGCTGTACCTACGGCGGAGACGGATATCAATGCTGCTTACGAAGACGCGATCCATGTATTGTCCACAAAACCGCCGAAAGCGGAGCAAAAAGTAGATCCGGCGACGCAGCAGGAGGATTACTACAAAACCTTCCGAACAAACGTGAGTTATGGCGACTCGGACTATCGAAATTATCGTTGATAGATCCCTTAGGTGTTGTTGGTGTGGACATTGAGCAACGTTTGTTTTCGTCTACTGTATATGTCGGATTTCGTTCGCTAACAGATCCACGCAGGCTTTGCTAGCAGCCGTTGTCGTGTACGTCTTGTCCTTTTCCCACTTTGCATGAACTTATCGTGTGGTCCAGTGCTGCAACACCAAGCCCAGGAAGCGGGAATGCTTCGTCTGCTGTAAATGGGTACATGTCCTTTATCCTGTTCTCCGTCGCAGGACTTGCATGTAAGAGGTCTCGGTATTCACTTATGCGCAGTAAACTCAAATCGCTTCCAGTTATCCGTTTTCTTGGAGCTACTACTTACTTGATCGTACGCCTGTTTGCAGGGGAGTAATCAGTGAGCGATGTGGGTTGGGAGATTGGAAACTTTGCTCGGACTACTATGAACGATCTTAACCGCTGGGCCGGGGCTTCTCGGATTCTGACACTTTCACTAATGACCCTTTGACTCGGGTGTATGGCTCCATGACGTTTGGACACCGTATGCTTGTTCCTTTGGTGATCACTTTCATAGGACTTGTAGCTGTGAGTAGTAGAAAAGCATGTAGTTTGACTGTTTGAGGGAACTCAGGGAAGTTCCCGAGTTTTATGTAATTCAAGTCTTTGCCAGATGGAGGACAAGACTAAGTGTCCTTCTCCATGGCACTGCCAGCAGGGGATATTATCCTTCGCGATTTCGATGGCAATATCTTGTTCGGTCAGTTGTTGAATTGGATCAGGCTCCAACGTTCTTCTAACTTTCTATACGCATCTAGGCTTCTGGCAATACGGGTTCATTGACTGAGAACTTTTCTACGGATGCCTGCGCACAGTTATTTTTTCCGAGGGTGATTGGGCGCTTTTTGAATACCCCGAAAGTGCCTCCGGGCGATGAGGGACTCTTTGTCTCCCAAACCGCGAATCCCCATCCCCTGGAATATATATCCTTCTCCGACCAGGTATATAACGACTGCCACGTATGATTCGTGTTTATTCACATGATTTATTGGAGATGGTATCCCGATCGCTGTAGGTTTGACACCTGTTTCGTCTCGTATCCGCCATTCAACCGTCTCTAATACTCCTTTAACGGTATGTCGCCGACTCGCACACCCCCACAAGAGGTGTATGACTAAATGGATTTCTGCAGACATCCAAGTCAGCCTACCGAGAACGTACACGCGCCCGTGACCCCTGCTGCCTCGTATCCAGTCTCCCAGTTGTTCGAGGCGACTTGAGTCGTTTCAAGGCAGCGCATATTTTCCCACGCGCATGAGGTTGATGTACGTCGGTCATACCCTTAAATTCCCAGTAAGCTAAGGCTGAATATCCAATGGGTCAGCAAAGGCTATCCAAGCCGTCTCACGGATCCTGCGACCCTTCCCGAACTTGGTGGGCTCAACGCGATTCAAAATGTGATTTTGTTTCGGAGTGATTTGCATGCTGCATGGGATAACTACAAGTTTGCTGTCCACCCTGACGTTTGCATTTTTCATCTATACCCCGTATCCGTTCTCACCATGCGTTCCGACAGCGCGGGCATGCCATTGTTCCGTTCGTTCCCGGTTACGATGACATTGCTGGCAAGGTCCTTAAACTCGATCGCATCACTGACCACAATGTGTGGCCCCTTGATCACCTTTTCCATGGCCATTTTCCTCAAGGTGTGCTGCAGAATATGAACGGCGCAGGTGAGCCCACTTGGGATTACGAGGATGCACTTGGCGGTGGAACGATAGACTCGTCGGGGCGGGACATTTGGGGCGGAAAATTGGGTCAAGAACACTTTGGATTCGAGATGGCCCACAGATTGCATAGTCTTTGGGTCGCACGAGAATCCAGCTGTTAAAATTCGGGTGAAGAACGAACACTCGGACTTGTGATCAGTGGTGGGGTGAGGGTTGTGCGCTATCTCATCCAGTAATCAATGAGGTGACCATAAAGACGCTTTGCTGCTTTGTCGTGCGTGTCCTTTGGTGCGCAGTGAGGATCATTTTGACTAATTTCCAATAGGGCATGACGCGTGTTGCCTGTCGAGACCTATTGGCGATATCATATTTCAATCTATGGCTGCCTGTGATGTCGATCAACGAGACGATCCAAGAGGCTTACCTGGGAAATGGATGATTTTTCCAGGTTTTTAATTGAGGTGTACCCGGTCGATTAGGCCGTCTTCACGGTAGGAGAGCGGTGATGGGGTGCATGGGCCAGAAGTAAAAGCAGATTTGGAAGGTTTTCTTGCTCAAGGCCTCGGCGAGCAAACAGTGGCTTAGTGGAAGACAGGAGAGTAGATGTCCCTGGGTGGAGCGTAAGGCCATTGTCTCGAAAGTGTCATGCCACTGATCTTTCGGACAGATGTGCAATGGACCGTTATTTAAAGCAGTTGTGTCAGGCTCCCAGTGACTCAAATCACCTCACGATCACCTCCAGTCTGGTACTTGTCTGCCTGTCCCTCGGCCTTCAGCCGGATGTGTGCAATCATTGCACTGCATCCACAGCATGTTATGACACGCTACTTTAATTTCAAAGAAAGAATGTTGGACGCTCAAGGCTGCACATGGTTCTGGTTGCCGATGATAGAAGCGATGGCGGTTCTCCATATTACTTCGGCATCTCCCTCACCAGGGCACGGGGCAGGTTGAGGGCTGCCGGAGGCACTCGTCGTATTCTTGTGGGACCATGTTAGACGTGAGTCCAGCTACCTCGTCTCTGATCTTGACATGGTTGTCAAGTCGAATTCACTTGCTAATGAAGGAGCACGTAATGAGCTAAGATCCGAAGAAGTGTACAACGAGGGCCGCAGGGCACGAGTCATGATCTTTTGCACCCAAGACGTTAGCGAGCAGAGATTAGAGGGGTTAGAACCAGCACTACACGGGCTGGGCGATACCTGGCCGTCAAGATTACCCACTAAGCGATGCAACCGATCTCAAGGCTATGAACACGCCCCCTCAAGGAAGGAATTTAAAGCCTAGTCCCAGAAACATAGAAAAGGGTATGCAAGCAACTTGACAAATGGACCCATTCAGGCATACAGCCAGAAGCTCTTCAAGTGATTACATGGGCTCTGGGACCTTGGTGGCGATATATCAAATTGATCTGGCGCTGCCAGTGGGAACTCGTTGAGGCGTATCATCCATACTCTGAGGGAACTGAGGGTGCTTCCATCTCGGTTACAATATATACACGCCTCAAGATATCGGGAATTAGAGTGTTGGTTTCATGACCTAAAACTTCTTTCCATGAGGCCGACCCTCCTAATACGCTAGATCAGACATGCAGCCAGCCAGAGGATTCAGTCCCACGTCCGTAAACTCCGTAAGCCAGTAGCCAAAATTCTTATTTCATTTCAGATGTCCTACTCACGGCGCCATCCGCAGAACGGCTGGTATAGATGGCAGTTCAAGAACTCCTCATGAGTGGCTGTGGCGTCCGAGAGAAGCACGTCGCCAAGGTCTTGAATATGAGCCAATGACGGGAACTGCATGTTGGTTTTCGTATAACTGACACCCCCACGTTGCGACGAGCTCAATCGCAGAGACATGTCAGGTTACCCTGAAGTAAGTAAAAGTCCGGTTTGATCTCCAGAATTCGCTGAACGAGCAATGCTTAGGCAGACGAGGCACAGCATGGCCATTACAACGACGGATACAGCCCTTATGCGAGCCAACGCACCATAGCAGACCCATATGATCAGCGCCAGTCACAATATAGTCGATACGATTCCCAACATTCAGTGCGATACGAACAGAATGAAAACGGTACCGGCCAGCACTACCATCGCCCACCTTCGCGGTCCTCTTCGTTCGTTGCTCCATCGCTACACTATTCATACCACCAGCCACAACCGCAAGAGGCCTCTTCCCTCCAAAGAACATACTCTACGATTTCGCCAGCACCACATCCAATGAATGGTTACGTTGGCGTAGCATACTACCCATACGCAGAGTGGCAAACACGGACACCTGGTTCACGTTCACAGTCGCAATTCGAACTCGCTCCATATAATGGTCAAGGAAGTAACATAGGCGCTGGAGACATGTCGTTTTTGCAGAGAGATAGTCTTTATCGGCGCAGCACCATCCAGGACGGCCACATCTCAGACGCCGACGATGCTTCACCCGAGGCCAACATCTGGTATGGCCGAATACCACAACGCATTCCACGGAGGTACAAGACCCTCAAAAAGATTCAGTTATTCCACGGGAACTTTGTGCTTGACTCTGCTGTACCCTCCAAATTACTCGACATGTGCGCGTTGCGCAGCGAGCGCGAGTTTACGCACATGCGGTACTCGGCGGCGACGTGCGATCCCAATGACTTTAAAGGCGCTGGGTTTACGTTGAGGCAAATTCATTATGCCCCACGGCGACGCACGGAACTGTTTATCGTCATAACAATGTACAACGAGACCGACGAGTTGTTTTGTCGATCGATGCAAGGTATCATCAATAACATTGCCCATTTATGCAAACGGGACCGGAGTAAGACGTGGGGCAAGGATGGATGGAAGAAGGTCGTGGTTTGCATCGTCAGTGATGGGCGTCAAAAGATCAACTCCCGGACATTGAGCGTTCTCGCCGCGATGGGTGCATATCAAGAGGGTATAGCCAGGGTATGTGTGTTGAACAATCGACGAGTTACGCTGATGAGTGCAAAGAACATCGTAAACGGGAAGCCCGTGACAGCTCATATCTACGAGTATACCACTCAGAGTAAGTACTTGTGCATACTACCTGCGATGTGCCCTGACGCATAGTAGTTTCTGTCTCTGTATCGCCATCGTTCAAGATCGAGGGCGCAGAGAAAGACCTAATTCCTGTTCAGCTCATTTTCTGCCTCAAAGAAAAGAACCAGAAGAAAATTAACTCTCACCGTTGGTTCTTCAACGCTTTTGGACCCATCCTCCAACCAAATATCTGCGTTCTCCTCGACGTTGGAACGGTGCCAAGTCCCTCTTCCATATACCATCTCTGGAAAGCTTTCAATATCGACTGTGACTTGGGTGGAGCCTGCGGAGAGATTGTGGCGTACAAGGGCAAGTATGGGCAATACCTGCTTAATCCACTTGTCGCAGCACAAAACTTTGAGTATAAGATGTCGAACATCCTGGATAAACCACTGGAGAGCGTGTTTGGATATATCACTGTGTTACCTGGGGCGTTCAGTGCATATCGGTATGCCGCTCTGCAAAACGACGATAAGGGAGAAGGTCCGTTGCAGAAGTACTTTTTAGGAGAGAAGATGCACGGCGCCGGCGCCGATATCTTCACTGCCAACATGTATCTCGCGGAGGATCGGGTAAGTGGCCAGTTTTGTTGTGAACCGGTCACTCATGGATATGTAAGATTTTGTGCTGGGAGTTGATCTCAAAGCGCGGAGGAACGTGGATCCTACACTATGTGAAGTCGGCATACGCTGTTACCGATGTTCCCGATAAAGTTCCAGAGCTTATATCGCAACGTCGCCGTTGGATCAACGGATCGTTCTTCGCCGCAGTACACAGTATCGTCCATTTCCGCTACATCTATCGTTCTTCACACTCTTTCCTTCGTAAGTTTTGGATACATATCGAAATGTTCTACCAACTGTTTAACTTGATATTCTCCTGGTTCGCCCTCGTACGTGTTGTCTTTCTTCATGTCGAATTGTTGTTATTGAACATGGGGCAGGCCAACTGTTACATTGCCTTTGCCATTCTGACAAGCGCACTGGAGGACTACATTCCAAGTTTCCATTACCCGAACCTCGTTCTCAACTACTTCTACCTGGGGCTTCTCATTATGTGTTTCCTCCTTTCACTGGGCAATCGGCCTCAAGGTGCCAAGTGGGCATACACCTTGGCTCTCCTTGGGTTTAGTCTCCTCACGATGTACACGACGGTGCATTTCGTGCGCTTTACTTGGGTCAAATTCCTGTTGACACCTGTGTAATAGGCCTCGGCATTCCTTCTTGCTTATAAGGGTGTCGAGAGCGTTGCCAAATCTGAGGGTCGTGCCATCCAAGTGGGAGATTTCCTCGTAGATACCATCTTCCGAAACATTGTCCTTTCGCTCGCGGCCACACTCGGACTTTATATCGTTGCATCACTCTTATCTGTAGGTCCACGTCAATATATGGTTTGTCGAAACAACTGACAGCAGTCTAGTTTGAACCATGGCACTTGGTCACGTCTTTCCCCCAATACATTTTGATGGCACCATCATATATTGCGGTCTTGAACGTATACGCTGTACGTCTTCTTCACTTGCTTTCAGTTTGAGGGGTTACTCATCCCTGCTTCTCAGTTCGCGAACCTTCACGATGTATCATGGGGCACAAAAGGTGACAACAAGGTTTCCACTGACCTTGGGGTTGTCTCTGTTGGTAAAGGTTCGAATAAGAATGAAGTCGAGGTTGCTGTACCCACGGCAGAGACGGATATCAATGCTGCTTACGAAGACGCGATCCACGTCTTGTCTAAGAAGCCGCTGAAAGCGAAAGAACAAGACCCGACGACACACCAGGAAGATTACTACAAAACGTTCCGAACAAACGTGAGTCATGGCGACATGGACTGCCGGGATCGTGGTTCGATTTGACACTCGTTGTAGGTGCTGCTGGTGTGGACATTGAGCAATGTTTGTTTTGATCCCTTGTGAATGACAGTTTCGCATACTGACGGATCCACACAGGCTTTGCTAGCCGCTGCTGTCGTGCATGTTTCGTCCTTGCTTGCCTACTCATGAGCTCATCGTTGTGTCGATACAGTTCCGCGATACCACGCCCAGGAAGCGGAGATGGTTCGTCGGCTGTGAATGGGTACATGTCCTTTATCTTGTTCTCCGTCGCAGGACTCGCATGTAAGAGATCTTGTTGCTCACATTCACAGAGTATACTTAAAGCTCGAACAGTCGTTCGTTTCCTGGGCTCAACTACTTACCTGATTGTGCGCCTGTTCACAGGAGAATAGTCGACAAGAGATGGTATCTCGTCTCAGTTTACTCGGTAACCCAGAGTGTGCTACATAGGACGATTTCAGTTGCCGGCCGGGCTCTCGGATTCTCTTCAAAACTTGCCTAATATGAATATATTGTGAAACGCAGCCTGAGGGCGCTCCAGGTGTACGTTAGGGAGAAGTCGACTGTGCTTGCGAACTCCTTGAACAATTGGGCAGTTTATGTAATAGGTTATCAATAATCTCCCGTAGACAGAACAGTCGTTCTTACTCTTCTAAGGGTGACATGTCTCCGCGGGAGCGTTTCAAGGGCATGGTATATCGACACTCCGTATTCTCATCACGTCAACGCGAAAAAATGCTGGCAAAACCCAGGCTCCTTCACACCGTCGTTTCGAGTGTGAGGCCTCACTCGAAACGACGGTGTGAAGGAGCCTGGGCAAAACCTTGACATCATGGACCTTCTCGGGGGCACTTGCAGGCTTCCAGCCAAACCGAATAAAACTAACCCGTTACTTATGAGCTTATGAGACCAGGTCACGCTTCGCGGTAAAGCTTTACTGCCAGCGAGTCACAAGCCTGTTACTAGTATAATTTGTCTCAAGTAACAAGCCTCAAATCCGCAGGGGTGAAGACAATGCACATCGCTCACTGGTAGTGACTGTACACGCTTTCGTCATCGCTCCCAAAACGGGCGTAAGTATATTAATGTGAGTACATAAAAAAATCATTGACCCCGCCAAGAGTTTTGAATCCAGTTGTTGACGTGTCACGTTAGGCCAGAGATCCGGGTTATTCGGTCGGCAATATGGACTTCGGGGATAGACATAAGTGACTCGAGTGGCACTGGTAAGTTTCATCCTCGCTGCTCCTCGCTGCACTACTATGGCACTTGGTCCCACCTCCGTACTCTCAAAGAACTATGTGTTTGATCCACGTCCTCGTTTCCCACTTCGGATCGTTGCAAAACGCTACTGGATTGGGGAACTCAAGCCAGATGGGGACGATCATGATACCTTTTCTAAGACTCAGGAAGACGTCCGCACGCTCGTATTTATACACGGACTCGGATGCCACAAGGAGCACTGGGAACCAACGATTGAACGGCTTTTCGAGCACGAACAAGCAAGCACAGGAACGTCTGTTCGGTTCCGTGACATGTGGTCGCTTGACCTGCTAAATCACGGAGATTCTGCCGTACTTAACGAAAAGGTCCTCCGTTGGGGATACGATATATGTAAGCCCGGTATCTTCATTATGAACATTAATTTCATTCCCCTTGGAATACATACAGTCTCATGGGAAGACCATGCTCGAGGTATCCATGCCTTCTTGGCAGGGCTAGGTACTGGTGTGGATGTCGATTTCTCGAAACGTAGATTGACTCTTGTAGGACATTCCATTGGGGGTTCTGCATTGTGAGTCGAGTGTTCTTCATCTCCTTCCATTGGTTACTCAAGTTGGATCATCCAAGGACGTTAACGCCCACGTACTATCCATTACTGAAAGTCACGTCGTTTCATTTGATTGAGCCATACCTGGCAGGGCAGAAAGGCTTGAATTGGAGCACACGTTTCGCTAAAGCCTCGGCGACACGGGAGGATACCTGGCCCAGTGTGGAGGTTGCGTACCAAGCCTTAAGAGCACAAAGACCGTTTCTTGACTGGGACGACCGCATCATGAAGATTTACGTTGTAAGTTCCATTTGCCGTCCTCGTTTTCATAGCCGATGACTGACACAGTCGCGAACAGACTTATGGCCTTCGACCGCTACCAACCGCAGAATACCCCGACAAGACAGACGGTGTGACACTCAAATGCACAACAAAACAGCAGGCCGCGGTGGGGAATCCGCTTTTTTCGATCTCGCGTCGAATTGGTAGCTGACGAATCCACTAGGCTGCTTATAGAGACCACAGGCCTGTTGGTGTTATACACAGGTACCTGCCCTACGTTTTGAAGGAAATCCCAACACACATCATATTCGGATCGATCGCGGATGTCATGTGAGCGCGACTCAGTTTGTGCCTCGACAGTGATTTATTGACCATGAATCTACAGTCCGCGCGATTTGCACCAAGAGGCACTTCATGTTGCTTCCGGTGGGATATCGGATTTCGCGAGTGTGACTACGATACCTGGAGTAGGACATATGGTACGTGATGAGAGCCTCAGCAACTGCGAAGCATGTTCCCTCGCTGAGCACAAGGAACGCCATTCCTCAGATGTTGGAAACGCACCCTAATGCCGTTGCGGATGCTACCTGGAAACAATTAAGCCAATCTCGCCCCAAGCATCGTTCTCACATGAATAATATTGTGGAGGCCAAGTTGTAGAATGCTTGTGGCTATATGGTGCGTTGCTTGGTTTTTTTTGAAAATCCAGGAACAATGATTTATTCAGTCATCAGGATCCTTGAGTGACTAGGACGAATGGGAGTTCTACTGACATACTCGTCAAGGGTCTAGTGTTTCGGTTCCGGGTCGTTTCTGATTCGAATGATCTTTTGAATAGTAGATACCCATTAGAATGTCCGTTTTCGGAGTGAATGACTTGTCTGCGACAACTGTGAATGTCGACACGATGTGTAGGTCTTCCAGACAATCAACTTGTAGTCGGGTGACCAGCTCGTCTATGAGGCTAACCGTCGTTCTTACACCTCGGTCTGTTTCCCTTCACTAGTGGTTTGGGGAGTGAGTCCAAGTTAACCTTCGAGTTCGTTGGGGAGTCATGGCATCATCATGATTGCGTCGCTGACATACACACGTAATAAATTTGATGAAAAAATCTTTATTTAGAAGATGGAACTGAGCAACAGGAAGCCCATATCAGCCCAATGGACCAACTACACGCCAATTGGCCGTACTAGTAGACAACCACGCTCACTGCGGTGCGAAGTGGCCGATCCGAGGAGTCTGCTTCGAGTTACGTAATGGTCATAGACACGGTCAACCTGTCAATGACAAGCGCTAGTTGCTGGCACAGCCTCCCCAGGGACCCTCGTACTTTGTAAGGCTTTAAAGGTTTAATATGACACGAGGCACTCAGGCTTGCGGGAACCGCATTTTGGTTCAAGTTCAAACGCGTGGCAGACATGGCCACGTCGAATTACCCAGAAGTAAGCCAAAGTGTAGTTTCATGTCCAAAATCCCGAGCCTGAACCAACGATGTGCAGGCGGATGAGGCACAGCATGGTCATTACAACGACGGACACGACCTTTACGCGAGCCCACCCATTGCAATGAAACCATGCCAGTCGCAACGCAGTCGCCGATATGATTCCCAACATTCAGTGCGATATGAACACAATCAAAACAGTACCAACCACGACCACGACCACCATCTCCCATCTGCCTCCTCATTCGTTTCTCCGTGTACCATTCAGGATGACTACATCCCAGATGCCAATGATACTTCGCCTGAGACCAACAACGCCAGAACATCGCAACGTGTTCCGCGACGGTACAAGACACTCAAAAAGGTCGAACTGTTCCATGGCAATTTTGTCCTCGACTCTGCTGTACCCTCCAAATTGCTCGACATGTGTGCGTTGCGCACCGAGCGCGAGTTTACACACATGCGGTACTCGGCGGCGACGTGCGATCCCAATGACTTTAAAGACGCTGGGTTTACGCTGAGGCAGGTCCATTATGACCCACCACGACGCACGGAGTTGTTTATTGTCATGACGATGTGCGACGAAGACGAGGAGCTGCTTTGCCGTTCGATGCAAGGTGTTATGAAAAACATTGCCCACTTGTGTCAACGGAACCGGAGTAAGACATGGGGTAAAGATGCATGGAAGAGAGTTGTGGTTTGTATCGTCAGTGATGGGCGTCACAAGATCAATTCCCGGACGTTGAGCGTCCTCGCTACGATGGGGGTATATCAGGAGGGAATAGCCAAGGTGCGTGTGTTCAATATGCGTTCGGACTACACTAATGGGGGCAAAGGACGTTGTTCATGGGAAACCCGTGACAGCTCACATCTACGAATATACCACTCAGAGTAAGTGTCATACGCATGTTTGCTACGCGCTATATATCCTAACATATTTTAGTCTCTATCTCACCCTCGATGAGGATTGAGGGCGCAGAGGATGGTGTAATCCCTGTTCAGCTCATTTTTTGTCTCAAAGAAAAGAGCGAGAACAAGATCAACTCCCATCGCTGGTTCTTCAACGCTTTTGGACCCATCCTTCAACCCAATATCTGTGTGCTCCTCGACGTTGGGACAGCGCCCGGCCCGACTTCCGTATACCATCTTTGGAAAATCTTTGATATCAAGTCCAACGTGGGCGGAGCCTGTGGAGAGATTGTGGCGCACAAGGGCAGGCATGGCCAATACCTCCTTAACCCGCTCGTCGCGGCGCAAAACTTTGAGTACAAGATGTCCAACATCTTGGGTAAACCTCTGGAGAGCGTGTTTGGATATATCACTGAGCCTGGGGCATTCAGTGCGTATCGATACATCGCTCTGCAAAACGACGATAGAGGAGAAGGTCCACTGCAGAAGTATTTTTTGGGAGAGAAGATGCATGGTGCAGGTGTGGACTTTTTCACTGCCAATATGCGTCTTGCCGAGGACCGAGTAAGTGGCCAATTTTTGCTGTGAACCAGTTGTCCATGGATATGTCAGATATTGTTTTGGGAGCTGGTCTCAAGGCGTGGAGGATCATGGATCTTGCACTATGTCAAGTCAGCCTATGCTGTTACCGGCGTCCCTGATAAAGTTTCAGAGTTGATATCGCAACGTCGCCGTTGGCTGAATGGATCGTTCTTCGCCGCAGTGTATAGTATCTTCCATTTCTACTGCATCTATCGCTCGTCGCACTCTTTCCTTCGCAAGTTTTGGATACATATCGAGATGTTGTACCAACTGTCTAACTTGACATTCTCCTGGTTTGCCCTCGTAAGTGATATGCTTGTCGTACCGAATCGCCTCGTTGACGTCGAACCTGCTAGGGCAACTACTACATTGCTCTCGTCATCTTCACAAACACGCTAGAGAACTATATTCCGAGTTTGTATTACCCCAACCTTGTTTTCAACTATCTTTACCCGGGGCTCCTTATCATGTGTTTCGTGTTTTCACTGAGTAATCGGTTACAAGATGCCAAGTCGGCATATACCCTGGCTTCCGTTGGGTTTGGTCTAATCACGATTTACATGACGGTGCGTTTTTGGGACTCTCCTACTCTCGGATTCGTACTGACACCAGGTACTAGGTGTCAGCATTTCTCCTTGTTTACAAGGGTATCGAGAACATTGCCAAATCCGAGGGTCGTGCTATCCAATCAAGCGATTTCCTCGTGGATACCATCTCTCGAAACATCATCCTTTCCCTTGCAGCTACAATTGGACTTTATATCGTTGTATCAGTGTTATTCGTAGGTCCCCCTCGATGTGGGCTCGTCGAAATAGCTGACGATAACTTAGTTTGAACCTTGGCACATGATCACGTCTTTCCTTCAATACCTTTTGATGTTACCATCGTATATCGCGGTCTTGAAGGTATATGCTGTGCGTCTCCCCTAGCTTAATTGTTAGGGCAGGCATTCATCTCGGATTCTTAGTTCGCCAACGTTCACGAGGTGCCGTGGGGCACGAAAGGTGACAACAAGGTTTCCACTGACCTTGGGGTTGTCTCTGTTGGTAAAGGTTCGAATAAGAATGAAGTCGAGGTTGCTGTACCCACAGCAGAGAAGGATATCAATGATGCCTACGATGATGCGATTCATGTCTTGTCTACAAAGTCACGGAAAGCGGGACGAAAAGTAGACTCGACAACGCAGCAAGAGGATCACCACAAAACCTTTTGGACAAATGTGAGTCATGGTGACTTGAATTGGCGGGATTGTGGCTGATGGGCTCGGTTGTAGGTGTTGTTGGCTTGGACGTTGAGCAATGTTTGTTTTCATCCACTGTGAAGGACGGTTTCGCGTGCTAACAGGATCACAGGCTTTGCTAGCAGTTGTCGTCATGTATGTGTTGTCCTTACTTGCCTGCCCATGCACTTATTAACATGTCAATACAGTTCCGCGATACCAAGCAGCGCCAAGGCGTCGGTATTTGCGAATGTGTACATGTCCTGTATCTTGTTCTCCATCGCAGGGCTTGCATGTAAGAGGTTGTGTTATTCACAATTGCGGAGTGTACTCAAAACTCCGATAGTCGTCCGTTTCCTCGGCGCTACTGCTTACCTGATCGTGCGCCTGTTTGTTGGAGAGTAGGAGCGTTCTGTAATGACTTGGACATTTACCTATGCCACTTTTCCTTTTCATACCTGATTTCTTTCGACATGAAGCATGGTGAACATCCAACTTGGGAAAGTCAACCAAGGCTCCTGGACCCACTAACAAATCTAAGATAGAAGCTATCTACAGCAGCAAATATAAATACGGCGCCAACAAAGAGAGTCACGAGCCGTAAACATCAACTGAATTTCGTACTGTCACATTAGCCGTTTTTGAATGGCTTCTGGCCGGCGTTTGATCACACCAGGCCCATCTTGGGCTGTCCTTTCTGGTATGTGATGTGGCACTGACATCACACCCTCACGCCCACACTCACCTACACGCCTCATCGTCAGAACCACCCACCAGCTCGCCGTCGACACGCATCAGCATCCGTTCCGACACTGATATCGATTTGGACGTTGACATGGGCGACGACGAACACGAACCAGATCCCACCCCTGCTCCTATCTCCAAACGCAAAGCACCCGCAGACGAATCAGCGTCTGGACGCAAGCCACACAAGTTTCCGCGGTTGGATCTAAACGGGGGTACTGGCGCAGGTCGTCTGTCGTCGTCGTCGTCAGCGTCTCCATCAGTTCGGGACGCGGGCCACGCCTCGCGCACGCAGCCTGCGCCGCCGCCCTCTTCTCAGAAAAATTTCAAAAAACCGCTTATCCCGGAACGTCTGAGAGTGTCTCGTACGCAGAGTTCGAGTAGCGGCGCGTCCACCTCGGACTTTCCACCGACGCTTTCGCAGATGGTTCAAAAAGCCAATGCGCGGGACAAGGAAAAGGAAAGGGAAAGGACACAACGCGCGCCACCGGCGACGGCGCGCAAACACGCGACACAAGCCAAGAACGTTCACAAGGTGACTACAGCGAATCTACTGAAGGACGCGCAAAAATCAAGTGCGTCGCCTATCGTTCATGACTGGTCTCCTACTGATACATCGTGTTTCATGCGCATACTTTGTTCATCGGCCATCTCACGCGAATGTTGTGTGATACAGGCGATGGAAGGGACGAGTCGGTTGGATGGACGCGTATCAGAAGGCCCAAACGTATGCCTTCGTCTTTTGTGCACATCTCCAACACCTCTTGACTCTCCATAGAAAAACGCACAAGTTATAATGAAGAAATGACCCAAGTTCGTCCATTGGCCGTGGCCAGACAACAAGGCGGCGAGGTCATCGAGTTCACCGACTCGAGCGATTCGGCTCGTCGTGTTCGCCTTTCGCAATCATCTACCACCAGTGGGCCACGACCAACCATATCGACAAACATGAATGATCCGATCGTGATTACGAGCGGTTCCGAAGACGACCGTGTTCTGGCGACCCATCCGATGAAGCGGCGAAGGAATGGCTCCGCCGGGACGCAGAGAAAGACGGCGAGCCGGAAGGCCGCGCCACCGCCTGACGATGTCGAGGTTATCTCAATTCCGGACAGCGATGACAATTTGGGTCGTCCGACCGCACCGCCTTCAACCTCCCAGCTCCCTTCACTGCCTTCTCAGAGGGTACCAGCAGCGCCACCAGTAGCACCGTCGACTCCTAATCCTGAATCTACGCGTGCACTGCCTACTACGCCCGAGCCACCACCCTCGAGACCTCAAGATACACAAGACAACGAACTACCTTCCCGACGAAGCCCATCTTCTTCGTACGGTCCCCCACCAGATGACCTTGATGATGCATTTGGCACCATGGACCTTGGCGCTATTGGCAACGCAAATCCGAATGATGCGGTGGATGAGTGGGACGGTCTTGACGTTGGGCCATCGTTGGCGACATTGCCGGTGGCGATCTCGTCAGGCCCCACCGCGGCAGGTACGAATGGGGTCGCAGGTGCGAGTACGAGCACGAGCGTTCCAGAGGGGATCGAAGACGCGTCGGGACCAGATGCGTTGTTCGATTCGTACGTGAACATGGATCAACTTGGAGGGGATGAGGATGAGGAGACGAGTGAGGGTGCGGGAGGGGCCGTCGAGAATGGAATCACGAATGGCCTAGAAGCGCCGGCGCGGGAGAGTTCGCCATCTGGGGGCGAGGACCGTTCAGGCATCGATGGAGATGGAGATATGCGTATCCAAAACCTCGAGGAGGGCGAGTTGGACCCGAACGATGCGCCCGCCGTGTCTACACATTCCGGGCCGGAGACGCCGGAGAGTGGGGAGATTAGGAGTCAAGAAGTGCGCGGGGAGCCACCCAAGGAGAACCAGCCACCGAGTTCTATCGCGCTGCCTCACGTGTCGTCTCAATCTGTCGCGGCGAAATTAGCGGCGATGTCCATCCTTGCACAGCAGCCCTCGTTGGCGTTGGAAAGCCTGCGTGCGTCACAGCAGCTTGAACGTACGAGGTTGCCAATGCCGGATATTTCGTCGTACAAGGGGGTGCGATTCAAACGGCCGCTCCCGGGAGCACGGGAGAACCCGTTCTTTTCGAGAGTGTTGAATGGCGTGGCACGGTCTGAGAAAACGCCTGGAGGTACGGGAGAGAGTGGCGAGTCAAGGGATGGAGATGCGAGTGCGTCCGTTGACGTGTTTTCGCCTGTGGACGTGTCCTCGAATGTTGATGAGGTGCAGAACCAGCAGATCGGGGATCCTGATATGCAGGATGACACTGCCGTTTCGATGCCACGGCCGTCGAGGACGTCGTCTCAGGCAGACGTTTCAATGTCACCACCGTTACCGCAACCACTAGAAGATGCACCCATAGCACCAGACACACCAAGCAGGCCCGCTACAGGAAAAGTTCAGCCGCCAACCATGGAGCCGAGCACTGCAAACGACAATCCACCACCATCCACGCAACCAATTATGTCGTCCACCCAACTTACACCCTCCCAGTCCCCTGCAGCAACTCAACCCCTGGCTCGCTCATCCAGTCGCCCCTTCATCGCGCCCCCGCGCGTGCCACGTCCGACGCAAGTCGATGCGCCGAACGAACCAGACAACAATCCGCCACCGTCTACCCAACCAGCTATGCCGTCCACACAAGTCAATTTGTCTCAGCCCCCCGCGGCGACACAACCCCTTCCTCGTTCCTCCAGTCGACCCTTTATCGCGCCCCCGCGCATCCCACGTCCGAGTACGCCCATGTCCCTGGTCGACGCGCTCAACGCAGTGCGGAGGGAGAGATTACAAGCATTGAGGGAAGAGCGCGAGTTGGCTCGAACGCGAAGTGATGTTGATCTTACTGGTGCGTCCCTGCATTCTCCCGTTTTGCCCTCGTTTCATCGTCGACCCATGTATGTAGCCGAGCACGATGCACCTGCTGCTAGCACTAGCCAAGCCCCCAAGGAGGTGCCCGAGCCTTCGTCCTCGTCCTCACCCCCACAACCGTCGACGCCGGCGCCGTCTGCCAGAGCGTTTGAGAGGACGCCGAGTTTGAGGGCGTTGGTGGCGAAGCGGAATACGCGTGCGGGTCCGTCTTCTCGACCGACGTCCTCGTCCTCCTCTACGCTGACGCATACACACACCTCTAACGAAGGCGGGGACAATCGGGCGTCCGTTGCGTCGCCTACGCCTGCGACGACGCAAGAGCCCACGTCGATGGATGAGGATGATAGTGGCGTGTTGGTTGAGCCCATCGTGGCGCCTGAACCTGAGCTGGCGACGATACAAGTACCAACGTTTATGGATGAAGATGGCCACGCGTCGGTTGAACCTGACACGGTACCTACGCCTGAGCCTACGACGACGCAAGTCCCCACGTCTATGGATGAGGATAGTCGCGCGCCGATTGAACCTGACGCGGTGCCTGCGCCAGCAACGACACAAGTGGCGGCGTCTGCGGATGAAGATGGTCACGCGTCTGTTGAACCTGTCGCGATGCCTACGCCGGTGACAACACAAGCACCAACCTCTATGGATGAAGATACCCACGCGTCGGTTGAACCTGTCACGATGCCTCCACCAGCAGCGACACAAGTGCCCTCGTCGACGAATGCCAAGGATGGACCGTCATCGTCCTCGGAGGGAGGAGCGCGTTTCAACAAGGGCGTTGCGTGGGGCACCCCGACCCCGACCACGGTATCCGTCTCGGAATCAAGCGCGTCATCAAGTGCACATGCGCGACGACGACGGACGTTTACGTTTGTTCCATTTGAGGCGTTTATTTCGCCTGCCTTATCGTGGGCCAAACGCGCCAAGAACGACCCTAGCAGCGACAAGGGCAAGAGCAAGGCCAGAGAGATTGCGGACCCCTTTGTCTCGCCCACTGTGGCACGGTCCCGTACGAACACGAGCACGAGCGGGGATTTGCACAAGGCCAGGGGGAGGGTGTCGTGGCATGGACGACGTGAGTCGGCATCAGCCGCGTTTGAAGCGTATATCGTACGGGACTCGCCGAGGAAGGGATCCGAGGACCGCGTGGGTACTAGTGCGGATGTGGAGACGGGCGGTGGGAGCAAGGACGCGCAGCCTGTCGAGCCGCCCGCGCAACTACCCACACAGACGAGCTCGGGATCGTTGTCGACGTCGACGCTTGTCGTACCCGGCGCGGTTCTAGCGCCGGAGTCGGACGCGGACGTTGGTAGGGATGAACTCGCTCACGATACGAATGCGATGGAGGTCACGCTAGAGAATACGGTGGAGGTCGATGGGCAAGCAGAGGATGTCGAGGAAGATGTGGGTGTTGATTCTACGCGCGCGGACAACGATATGGGTGAGGATGAGGATGAGGATGAGGATGAGAGTGAGGGCGAGGACGAGGATGAGGGTGAGGATGAGGGTGAGGATGGGGGTAAACCGGAGATGCAGGAAGAAGCCGAGGTGGACGAAGCGGATTCGTTGTTGGAGCTTGCATCGGTGCATTTGTCACAACCAGAACAGGTCGTGGAGGAGGTGGTGGAAGAGGTGGAAGAGGTGGACTCAGATCCATGCGTGGAGGTGGCAGACGAGGGTGGAGTGATGGACGTGATGGACGAGGTACGATCTGCGTGTGTGCTTAGTTTGTTGGCGTTGCTGAAGGGTTTGGTTAGTTGGCTGCTTTGGAGGTGGGAAGCTCGGAGGCGCAAGAGGCGGCTGACGAATCTGAAGGAGGATTAGGGGATGCGATGGTGGTGAGGACTTGCTTGCTTGTGGGTAGGATGGTGCTGATACGTCGGATCAGGTCGATGGTCCCCCTGAGGATCCCGAGACAGTAGAGGATGAAGAAGAGAAAACAGTCCCGGAGACCACGCTGGAGGATATCAACCAAACGGAGGCAAGTGAAATACTCGTGTATATGCGCTCATCGAGGTTAAGTTGACCCGTCGATTAGCCTACATTGCTTGCCGAGGACGCTGTCATCATTGTGTCAGAAAACAATGTTGCGGTACGTGTGCACAGTTTCACGAGATCGGAGCTCACACGCGTGTGCCTACAGAGTGCGAGCGCGCTTGTGGCCGAGGAAGACGATATACAGGATGATCTCATCGAAACCTCAGCTCGTTCGGCGACCCCAGACCTTGTTCTCCCTGAAGACGTTAGCTTGTCATTCCTGGGACAACGTCATTCGGGTGTCGACGGGGACTCGACGGAGGAGTGTGATATGCTCTTGGCGGCACCAGCTGAATCAGAGGCAGGCCTTCAAGTAGGCCTGGAGACGATCGCTCACGTCGGGCAGCCCGAGGCCGCGCTCTCCAGTTCTCTTCCCAGCAGTAGGACCGTGTCCAGCACGTCAATCATGATTCCGCCTCCCCGAGTGCGCTCGCGTTCGTCCCGTCATAGTTCGAGACACAGGTCGCTCTCGAGGGCAAGGTCTTCTACTGACCAGTTGGAACTCTTGGCCCGTCGTCCTGCAACCGCTTCCGATCTAGCGCAAGATGGATCCACCTCCGAAAGCGGCCACAGTTATATGGGTGCGTACCGAATCATCACATGGGCGTCACACGTGGCCGAGGAACGGGAGCGACCGCCTGAATACAAGCTCAACAAAAACCTTCCGCATTCGCTGCAAGACTACATCAACTCGTTTTCACCCGAGTTCCGCACCTCGGACGTGGCGCGCAGGATTTTCGAAGCGCACATTGAAGAAGCGTTGGGCCACGAACCGGACGCGCCTTCGATCGAGATCTTTGATAATGAGATTGGGGACGATGTGACACCAAAGTGGGAGTTTCATTACACGAACGAGATGTGGTTTGGCGAGGGGGTGCCACCACCGGACATCAAACAGCTGGAGAGCTGTGGGTGCATTGGGCGGTGTGATCCCAAGGGGACGTGTGCCTGTGCGCAGCGACAGCGCAAGTGGGTGCAACCCTATATCGACGGGGAGATTATATCGCCGAGCTGGCCGGGCTCGCCATTTGTGTATGATCACAGGGGGTTGATGCAGCGGTTCGAGTGCCCCATTTTCGAGTGCAACAAGTTTTGTCATTGTGACGACGACTGTCCTAACCGGGTGCGTGTGTTGTATTGATGTTACTCACTCGCTTACGATGGGATTGCTAGGTGGTGCAGAATGGGCGTAAGTGGCCCGTTCATATTGTCAGGACGATGCACAAGGGCTGGGGTAATGATGCGAATTTCATTTCGTGTATTTGCTAACGTACGTTTTCAGGGGTATCCGCTGGGAACAAAAAGATACCAAAGGGATCCTACATTGGTATCTATGCGGGAGAGTTATTGACGGAACAGGAAGGCGAAGCGCGTGGCAGGTACGTGTGTTTGTGATGGACGTGTGTGGGTACTGACGGCTCTGACAGGTACTATGACCTGTACGGACGGACATACTTGTTTTCGATCGATTTTCACCACCTGAAACTCGGGCTCGAGGATCCGGATGACTGGGAGAATCTGTACGTTGTGGATGCGTATCACGCGGGGAATGTGAGTGCACGTCGATCGAGGTGACGTTGACTGATCGCAAATGATGACAGTTTACGCGGTTTTTGGTAAGTGTGTCGGGTGGGCATTGGACGCGTGCTGATGGCAGATGACTTGACAGAATCATAGCTGTGACCCGAACTGTAAGATTTTAGCATGCTATATTGATGACGCGGATGTCAACAAGCCGCTGCTGGCGGTCTTTACGACGCGAGACGTGGAGCCATGGGAAGAGCTGTGTTTCTCATACTATGGGGATATTGATGTAAGCGGGGTCATTATCGTAAGACGGGCTGTGCTGACACTCATTTTAGGAAAAACGAGAAGAGATCGAGTCTGGGAGGGAAGCCGGGAAGGAACTGGTGCGAGAACACGCGGTGTATGCTCAGTGTCGGTGTGAGGCAGACAACTGTATTGGACGTTTGTTCAGTTGAGACTTCCCACAGCGGGGATTCGGGGGATATCAATACATTAATATGTAATCGACAAGGGACACATGACTTTGGCTGGCACTCATAAATAAAATGGAGGAACTTGAAATGAGAAGCGACGACGCATGGCCTTCCGTCTCTTGCTCGCCTTTTCCCTCCTCCGCAGTGCTTTGGCGCTGTGGCCCATCCCTACCACCCTCAGCACTGGTACAACACCCCTCGTCCTCTCGGCCGGCTTTTACATTGGCGTTGACATCGACGGCGCGCCGTTGGATCTCTACGACGCCGTCGGACAGGCCCAGTACTACCTGGACACTGACAAGCTCGGCCGTCTCGTCGTCGGTCGTGGCGCCAACGACTCTGCCGCGCTCAAAAATGCCCACACACTCCCCTCGCTCCAGCTCTCCCTCGCGCCCGGCGCGAAAGCCGACAGTATTGCCACCGAGTCCGTCAAACCCTTGGGCGACCGGAGCGAAGAATACGTCCTCACCGTTCCCACGGACGGCAGTCCTGCGAAGCTGACTGCCAATTCGACGTTGGGGCTCTACCGTGGTCTGACGACGTTTGGCCAGCTGTGGTATTATTATGGTGACAAGACGTATACGCTCGAGGCGCCGATCGCGATCACGGACACGCCTGCCTATGTGCGTGTGTTTCGTCGAGGTTGAAGACGCGTGCACTGACTCGGGACCTATCTTAGCCCTTCCGTGGATTCGGGTTGGACACTTCGCGCAACTTGTGCGTGACCGTGTTTTCGTATTCTTTTCGCGTCGAGGTAACATTTTGTCTAGTTTCCCGGTAGCGGACTTGTTGAGGACGCTTGACGCGATGAGTTGGGTCAAGATCAACACGTTCCATTGGCATATTACCGACAGCCAGAGTTTCCCGCTCGAGGTTGCAAAGTACCCGCAACTTG
>JBBPRA010000397.1:0-25498 GCA_038092775.1 Boletus rubescentipes
CCCCTGTTAACGTCGGCGCACTTTCCTTTCCTCTTCTTCCGAGCGCATAGCGTCCATCTCATTTCGCTGTTTCCGATCAACGAGGAGAGTAAACTTGCTGCTCATTAGCAACGTCTGTGATGTATGCCCGCACATCCGCAAAGGTACATACGTTCATCTGATAGAAGAGGTCCATGACGCGTCCGATGTTATTCAGAAACAACAAGAATATGTCGCCAAACTCGAGGCCGAAATAGACGCCCTGCAGAAAAGACTTGGGTATATGCACATCGCGTCGTCTCGGACACGAGCGTTGACGTGTCTGCTTACACTTTCAGGCCAGACGAGAACGCAGAAGAAATCGTTTCGAGACACATCAAGCTGCTGCATCGGTACAACGAAGCCAAGGATGCGACTCAGGTTAAAAGTAGATTGTCTCGCGGTAGTATCCGACTGACGTTGCATTTTCCTTTGCAAAGATCCTCATCGGAAGGGTACCTTGTCTCGGAGAAGCAATGCGCATATACTCACCTTTTACCAACAGCTGGCCGCTATCAGGGGAACCACCATTCGACAAATCCACCAGGACATGGGCCTACTCGACGAAGACGCAAGCTAGCTGCAACCCACGCAACCTACAAACCACCGATTTCGTCACTTGATGCCTTGTGCTTCTCGATGTTTTAGTAGTTTTTTTTTATTCAACGAGCAACCAACTCGTAGCACATCCTGCCCAAATACCTATCACCCTCTGCGGGTATTTGTTATACGCTTCCATGTCGTTTCTTGGCCACAGCTGCGTTGGAACGGTAATGTTACCCAAAGACCCCAGCCCTATGTTTCCATGCTCGTTCCAACCCCATCCCACGACTAAGTTGTCCTCCTGCGAAGCGCTGGACTCCATCACAGCCAAGACATGTTCACTCCCGCAAACAAAACCCGATATCGCACGATCCACAGGAAGGCTGACAGCCATTTCCCCAAAGGTAGATTCCACCGTACACCCTCGACCAAGCTGCCCTTGAGCATTATTACCCATCGAGAGCAAGCCGTGTTTGTCGCCATCGATCGTCTGCATATACGTCCCGTTCCACGTACAACCGAGTCCGCACATGCGCATTCGAGATCCGAGTGACGGAATCTGGATCTGTCCCTGTTTATTCGACCCCAGAGCGGATATACGTCCCGATGCGTGTAAGACGACTGTATGCTGGTTTCCCAACGCACATGAGACCATGGGGTCCTCGTCAATGGGGATGGGAAGGCGTGTAGGGCGTGCCACGACGCGTGCCCCTGCGTGTTGTCCGAGTTGTCCATGTCGGGATGCACCCCACCCCACGAGGACCATCTGGGAGTGCGAAGACGACCCGTATGCATCCCCACGCGCCAGGACGAGCTCTGCAACGACGTGGCGCGGACCGGCGTGGAGAGACCGTACACATATCGTCCGGGTTGGCGCGCTGTGGTGGGCAGCGTCCTCGGGAAAGATGTGACCAAAGTCGACGACCCGCGGCTCCCCAACCCGAGCGGTGTTCATATCAACGTGATGACCCTCGTCCTCGCCCACCCCCAACGCCCCGAACGCATTCGACCCCATAGCGAGCAGCACATCCGACCGTCCAGGACGCGCGAGCACCACATACGTCGTCTCCCACGCAGCAGCAACATGCGTATACGTGTACCCAACTCGACCGCTCGAGGGATCCTCAGGTTGATGCAACTCGAGATCCGGGAGGGGCAAAACGAGCTTGTGGAAAATCGTCCATGGTTCCGGTCCTCCTTCTGGTTCACGAGGATATGCGGGCCCAAGTTGACCCCCTCGTCCATCGCCACTCCCCCACAGCGTCGTAGACCCATCGAGGTGTCGTAGCAACAGCACCGTGTGGTTCGCCCCGCAGACGATCTGAACGACGCGGACGGTGTCGGGGAGCTGGTGTGGTTCACAGCCTGCGAATTGGCAGGGCGCGAATGTATGGGCGTCGGAGGTGGATCCGATGCCTAGTTGGCCCTTGGCGTTGGAGCCTGCGGTGAGGAGGAGATGGTGCGACTTCATACTAGGTCACTCTAGGTGATGGTGACAGTGACGGAACCGGATCTTGCTGACTCCGACTTCCGAACTCACTGAATGGCGTACCCATACCATCCTGCAAAGGGTGGTAGTCCCCACATAATTATCGTCATATTGTGCATTATGGTACATTGGATATATCGTGTAACAGCATCTCAAAACATCAGAAAAAGAGATCCAGTAAGATAACCACGCAGAACGCATAATAGCGTCCTGCACAACAACACTAGTACTAGCACATTAACGTGCGCTTCAAAGTCAATTTAACTTGAACCCCGTGATCTTGACTACAAAACACATCGTCAGACGCGGTGGACAGAACTCGGACATAAAGGGCATACCAGAGCCATCAGGCTGCCCAATGGCGCACAACATTTCCGTGGGGTGGAAAGACAGCGAGGTAAATCTCGGAATGAACGGCGATGGCGGTCGTGTTGGATATACAGAAAGGCCGGTAGGGAGGCTCAGCACCGTCAACACAGCGGGATCGGATATCGAATGGATCGTCAGTCGTTGGTGTCTCCAATTGGTGGGGGTGATCGCGGATGTGCTGTGCCAGTGTCATCTCACAAGAACACGATGAAGAACGCGTTTACGCACGTAGCAAAGAGGCCGGTTTGAGGATGGACATCGAAACACGACAAGCCAGCCAGTTGTGGATCCCATGCCTGGGTAGCGCGGTCGGAAGCTCGCACGTCCCATAAGCGGACTTCGCCGGCGAGACTGCAAACAATCAATTTTCAGTGTTCGTTACCAAGCGAAACGTCGCATACCTCGCTGAAAAGAATTGACTCTTGTTCCTTGGGTGATACTTGACGTTTTGTACCCACGTGTGATGATCATGGTAAGATCTCACAACAGCATCTTCTTCCTCAAGACGGCGATCAAACACCTTGACAACGCCATCTGCGAAGCCAGCAATAAACGTCGACGACGACCCGTTATCAGACACTATGGAGGTGACGGGGCTCTCTGAATTGGTTTCCAAGTCCTAGATTGCTTGATGAATAAAGCACGTGGTCGATCGAACGCAGAGACCTCACCAGGACTTGGGATTCGGTATGTGCATCCCAAACTCGAATGATTCTGGAATCACCGCCCACAAGAAGAGTCCCTCCGGATTGTTTCCAATCCATGATGAGTCCACTTCCCCTCCGCACATTAATAATTTCGGTCAGACCTCGGAAAGAGCTAACCATCTGTAGCGGGCCTTGATCCAAAGTTGGATCGTAATTACGGTATAGGCGCACGATTCCATCGGCTATCAAGGTGTTTCAGCAAGATCGTGAGCTAAGAGGGGAAAACAACGAACCTGAACCTGCCATAATGATACCCCCTACATCTTGGTTGATGATATGTAACGACGTTATGCTGGTTCCTCTGGGGTTTCCATTACAAAAGTAGTTTAGCCGCTTCCGTTGGGACCAATCCCAGACGCTAGAGTACGGTAAACACACTGATTTACGAGAGCGTATCGAACAAACCTGATCATATCCGTGTCATTTGTGATGACGAGATGAGGATCGTATGCGTGCAGCGTCATGCAAAGTGGGTTACCACTGACTTGTAGATTGGCCACTGGTCGATCCCAACGAGAACTCTCTACGGAATCAATCGAATGGGACGACATTACTCCAAAACAAAGCGCATGTACTCACCTGCCAAAGGTGCCTGCAGCTGTGTTTCCGTGATCACATTCTCGTTGCGTTGCTGCCTCCAGACCTGATAGTTGTATTGAACACTCCCAGGCTCATCCGCCTCTGCTTGCTAATCAAAAAGTGAGCAGAGACACTAAACACAAGGGATTATAACATACCCTCATCTGGGGTTCTTTGAAATATTCACAGCACCAATCAAAGAACGAGCTCTTCAATGGCAACACGTCCCGAAGGCCATTCCCAGTACCGCATCCAAGCGGAACATTGCTCCCGTTTGAATCCACCGAAAATATACTCCCACTCGGACTACTCAAATTGCCACTCAGTCCGTGGCCAGGTCCGCCTCTCCTCCCATGGGTCGCTACCCGCCGGCGTGAGCGCAGTCGCACCATGTCTTCTTCCATGAGCGCCTCCATAACGTGCGATGGAAGATAGTCGGGGTGTGCTTTGTATTGTGTCGGCGAGGGAGGTTGTGACGCTACAACTGTTACACTCATCGCGCTCGGCGTGGCCGGGCGAGAATATGGTGACGTATATTGTGCGACGTTGTAGTTTGGTGAAGGAGGTCTGGAAGCAAGCAAGTCGGGGCGAGACTGTGAAGGTGGGATGGGTGAGGGAGGCGTGCGGGTATCTTCGGTCGACGGGAAGGCGATGCCACCCGCAAGGTTACGAAGGGCGTTTGCAAATGAGGAGGTACGTCGAATGGTGGAGGTGACACCCGACGACAACGTGCTCGTCATGCTATCGCTGCGGGCTATTCCTGGACGGGAAAGCACTGGAGAGGGTGGATGTTGCGTGAGGGGTGATGATTGGGATGGAACGCGGGAGTGCGCGCCAGCTGGACAACTTCTAGAGTCAACTTGTGACGGTGGGACATCGAGGGATGTACAATCGAGGCGGTAGAATGGAGAGGCCAGGAGGAGAGCCATGATATAGTCTGCAATTGTCTGCGCAAGAGTGGCGACTTCGTGATATGGGTCGGTCGTCAATTCCAGTAGGCCGACGAAGATTGTGAAGAATGATGAAAGCAGAACACGATTCTCCTCTCGTGCACCATCGTCATCTCCAAATACGTCCAACCATTCAGCAACAGCAACCGAGGTCATTTCCTCTTCATGAGGCTGCCCACTTGGGTCGGAATGCCATTTTCTATCTTCTTCCCAGTAGATCCAAGCACAAATCACGAAATAACCCCTCCACTCCTTGACAAGACAGCTAATGAGGATAAGGAGCTCCTTGCGTACCATTGGACTTGCGTCATCCTTCACAGCAAGGGTCGCTCCAGTGGCGACAGCGACTTCCATACGGAAATGAATCCGTTCTTCGAGCTGGTACTGCGTTCCGGCACCCCCACCACCCTGTTTCGCGGGATTTGCAGACCCACTGGCACCCATGAATGTGCCGAGTGCGTACAGCGCCGCAGCTCTGACCTCTGGGGAGTCATCAGACAGCATGAGGATAAGCTTATCCTGAGTTCCCCTGTCGACACCATAGACCTTGATCTCGTCGTTGCCTTCCCATATCTGAGCGATACATAGTGCACACCACTGCCTGAGCAAAAAGTCGCCTTCGTCTAGTTTGTCGAAACAATTGTCAAATACACGCTCCCTCCAGCAGGCCATTTGGCCGTTGTAATAGTCCCGAGAAACGGCGGCGAGGATGAATGCACACATGGCTTTGTGTTCTGCGCTGTTGGGAAGTGCATGTTGGGAGGTATCCTCTGTGAGAGCCAAAACGTTGGCGAAGTACTTGAAACCTTGAGTATTGTGCAGGTCGACTTGGACACTTGGATCAACTGCGAGGATGCGTGCCCAGATGAAGATGAGCACAGGCCGCAGGTCTTGACCTGCGGCTTGCAATAGCTTGGAGATGTATGGGAATATGCCGATGGTGAGAACGAGGTTGACAGCCCATGGTCCTAGATCAACAAACTGAGAGAGAAGAATGAGGGCGCGAAGTCTGTGGGGCTGGGAAAGCAGAACTTGAAGGACAATCGGTAGTTGGTCCGGAGGCTTGCGTGGCACTAGGTCGCGGTCGGTTTGGTGACCCGTGGAAGGCGAGATTCCGTTGAGGTTGATCGCAAAACCATTTGCACCGTCTGTACCATCGCAGCCTCCACCGTAGTTTTGAGGTGGAAGGGATAAAGGACCACGTTTGGTAAGTGCAGAGCCACCTCGCGATATCCAGACTTCAAAGGCTGTGAGTTGGTCTGTGAAGAACCTGCTCGGTATGTATTGGTAAGGCTTGTCGGCCTGTGGACCGCTGACCCCACGCTGGCCAGGCTGACCAACAGGTGGGTTCGTACCAATCCGACCTGCAGAATTCGCTGCAGTGCCGGCGGCAGTAGGGTTCTTTTCAAGAAGCTCTGGAAGTTGCCGTAAACAGGTATCAACAGCAAGGTCCCACGCGGCCCACAGTGTATGCGTGTTTGTAGCGGGGAGAGCAGGATAAGTGTGCGGGGTACAATGATAATTCTTCATGATCCTCTCGGCCAGGAGGAAGTTGCGGAAGAGAGATGCAATAAGGAGGTCGGAGCGATATAAGCGGGTGAAGACTTCTCGAGGAAAGGTGGTCCATGCGATTGTGTCAGTGATAGCAGTGAATATCCAGTTGAGCTCGCCCAAAGGGGTCCTTCGATCCTTGAGATCACCGGGGAGCTGCATTACCATGTCTGGGGTAATGTTGTTGGGGAGCTGATGGGTCATGATAAAGTATCGGAGGGCGATATCGATGGGGGAAGTGAGACAGGAAGTGAATATATCTGCGGGCAGCTCCGGACAAGAGGGCAACTGTTCGTGCGCGAGACAGGCTGCTAGTTGGAGAGAGTTCATATAAGGTTGCATCCCATCGACAAAGCCGCCACGCATGACGACCTCCTTGTCGCGGCGCTCAGCGAAGTTGTTGAAATTAGTCAAGAGGTTACCGGCGGCTGCACAATCCCAGATGTACACGCCTGGAGAGCCGAGCCAACTTTGAACCTCCATGAGTGAAACAGGGATATATTGCGTATAGTTGCGGTTGAAGCACCAGAGTTCGCCACTGGGGGTGGGTTTGGGTACGCCGTGGCCGTTGTAATAGAAGCAGACGGTCTCGTCTTTGGCTTGTTTACGCAAATTGAGGCAGAAGCGACGGAGATCCTCGTATGAAGGGTCTAATATAGGTTTGTAAGGGATCTTGAGACTGAGACCCTCGAACTGGTGCTGGAGGTTTGTGCCGATAGCTTCGAGAGCTTTATTTGATGGCATTGTGTGTGGATCAACCCAACACTCGAGGACTGCACAAGGATTGGTCTTGATGATGTCTGGAGGGTCTACGTCTATGTTGAGACATAGTACTAGAGCGGCGTTTGCGGTCTTGAGTTTTCCAGGCGCTGAACCGCGCCATGGGGAGGGTTTGGTACAGTTGGAAGAGTGAGGTGCGGGATTTCCACATGTGAGATGTCGTTTGGCGGACCAGTAGGGAATGATGGGGAGAGGGTCGGGGAGGGTCTCGTCGGAACTATGGTGTCTTCCGTTGGGAATGTTTCCGGTGTGTTCTCCGCGTCCGTCCGTTGTTTGGTTCGATGACGGGTCGGAGGTGGAGGTGGATGCCCAACCGCGTTCGGTGACATTATCGGATCCCAGGTCTGAGCCGGTCTGTTCTCTGAAGCCAGAGAACGAGAGCACGTCCACGCCTAGACGTACACAGAGTTGGTAAATCGTCAGCAAATGAGCGAGAATCAAACGAACTCACCCTGTGTATGATGTCCATTTTGCATCGCTTTGTGTACGCTGTCGACGACGACGAGCTCGCTGGATCTGATGCGTTGCCCGCCGTTGCCCGCAGTGACGCAGCCGAGCGTGACACTCGAATGAGTGTCACAGTGTTACATAGCACTGCCACTACTACTACCGCACATTGACTAGGTCCCATGTCTGGCGTGGACCCTCCCGTCGGCGCCCTCGTAGAAATCTCCACCGGCAAGGGAATCGTCCGTTTCTGCGGTACGACGTCTTTCGCGCCAGGCAAATGGGTCGGCATTGAACTCTTCGAGCCAAAGGGAAAGAACGATGGCTCCATCCAAGGCATCGCGTATTTCTCGTGTAAACCTCTTCACGGCGTGTTCATCCGCCCGAGTCAAGTCAAAGTCCTCCAGGCCGAACCTGAGCAACCACCACCGAACGTGAGTTTTTGTGGTTTGGCCCACTCAAATCATTCATCTCGTGTAGCGAGCCCCGCGTCCTTCAGTAGGCCATCAGCGTACCTCCAGCACTGGTCTCGCCCGTCCCATCCCATTACGCTCCGGAGCTACAAGTGCTACTTCCTCCTCCCGCTCGTCCAGCCCCGCTAAACCTCCATCATCGGGTGCTTCCTTGCTCTCCCCCCCGGGCAGATCAAGTCCTCATATTTCTCGTCTCGCACCACCGTCTTCCCCCGTGAAACGCATACCATCCCTTCAACCACGCAGGTCCTTTCCCCGTCAATCAACCGCCGACAATGTACCCCCCAGCCCCTCTATCCCCTCCGCACGGATGACAGCACCACCAGTCCCAGCCCCGTCATCAACTCAGCCCGATGAAGCATCCATCACCGTCACATCTGCTAGAACGACCGTGCTGTCACCTTTTGTTCCTCTGACTTCTTCGCCCCAACCACAGTCACAACCTCTCCATCAATCTCCCGTACCGGAGCCCCCTTCATTGTTGCCTCCCGCTCAGATCACACCATCTTCTTCGTTGACGAGTGCACCACCAAACGCTACCCCTTCTCTCGCAAACAGGCCTGGGCACGCCCGTGCAGTTTCTATTGCAAGAGAGCCGTCTTCACCCATTGCTACCGTATGTCTCATCTTTATGAAGCACTCGCTGGTACTCACTCGTGTGCAGCGCACAGCAGAAGATGCCGAGCTTCAAGAACTTCGTGCGCGAACGCGGGTGATGGAAGCAAAGCGAGCAGACGATGCTCGTCATGTTCGTGAGCTCGAGACACGCCTCTCTGAAGCAGAGTCGTTCGTCGCTCTTCGTCCCAAACTTCAGGCCAAGCTGAATCAACTCCAAACTGAGCTCATTGCTGCCCGACGTGAATTGGCCGACGCCCAACAACTTGCTCAGCTCTCGGACAACAGAGGGATTGATGCGCAGGAGCAGTTGGAAATGGCCATGTTGGATAAAGAGGTTGCGGAAGAAAAGGCCGAGATAGCGCAAGCAGAATTGGAAGAAGTCAAGGAAAAGTTGGCCCAGATGGAAGTCGAGTTGCAAGTATTGAAGGATGGCGGTGGTAAGTATGCGTGTCAGTTGAAATATGACAACACTGACGGTGAGATAGCGATTGGGGAGGAAGATGAAGCAAACGCAAAGTCATCGCTAGCATACATTCAACTTGAAAAACACAATGAACGTCTCAAGGAGGCGCTCATCCGGTATGTAGCTTACTGTCGTCCTCCCCGTCTGGCCTTTAATCCTGCTCAGTCTCCGAGACATGTCACAACAAACCGAACAAGAACAGCGTCGGCGCATTGCCGAGATGGAGAAGGACATCACGAGCATCGATGATCTTCAAGGTCTACTCTACATATCAGTCCCCTGTCTACGCTACTTCTGATACATCTGTCTACAACAGGTCAATACGAAACGACTCTCATCAAGCTCTCCAACGCCGAAACACAGATTGACGACCTCAAAGCCCAACTTGATGATGCGTTGGGAGCAGAAGAGATGCTCGTCCAACTCACCGAGCGGAATCTCATGCTTGGGGAGAAGATTGAGGAAATGCGTATTACTATCGAAGATCTTGAAGCTCTCAAAGAGCTCAACGACGAACTGGAAGAAAATCACATCGAGACGGAGAAGGCCTTGCAAGAAGAAATCGGTGCGTGTCGTGGTATCGTGCTGCGAGATGGTAGACCTCATTCTTGCTTGTAGACTCGAAGGACACCCAAACCCGAGAACACTTGCAAAAGATTTCGACGCTGGAAGACGCCTGTCAGGATCTAGAGGGCACTATCGCTCAGTTCCGAGAGCTTGTGCTCCAACTGCAAAGGTAACTTTCTACTCAACATCCTCGTGCGAACCCTTGTAACCATCCTATCCAGCGAACTCGATAACTTGCGCGCTCAAACTCAAACGGCACAGAATGAGTCTGCCACGGCAGCATCGCAGACAGCGGCGATGATGTCTCTCAATCTCAAGCTCCAGTCATCCGCCGCCAAGAACCAAGCAAAGACTGTTGAACTTGAGGTGCGCAAACTGGAAGCGAAGGAAAGCAAGGAGTTGCTCGGGATTGTACAGGTAACATAAACGTTCATCCCGTGCTTCATAAGATACTGAGTTTTTGTGGAATAGCCATACCTGCCGCAACTCTATGTAGAGAGCGACAGTGATGCTACAAGCTGTTATCTCTTCTTCCAGCGGATGGGGTTGAAGATCGATCTCATCAACACCGTCGTAGGGCAAGCGCATGGGCTCCCCGAATCTCTCAACGGCGATGTGTCAGAGACCGTTGTGGGTATTTGCGAGGTGAGTATCCCCCCCTCAGTCAATTATCGCACGCATAATATAACATGGCATCGTTAGATGAGAGGTCGTGCTGCCGGTCTCGCCATACTCTGCAAGCGGTTCGCTGCGATCCTACGCCGTTGTGATTCAACCTCATTCTTAAACATCGGCCGCATCTACCCCGAGATCGCTCCTATGGAAAAACGTATCGAAATGCACATTGATCTTCTGAGACGTGACGAATTCCGCGAAATGGAATTTGTGAGCGACATCGTAAAGTGAGTGCCCTGTACGTCAGGGTCGCATCGAATCCTCATGCGATTTAGGTTGCAAGCACAATTCGACCATCTCGCCGAGACCTACTTTAGCGGATTTGATCAAGATCTGGGTGAACGAGAATTGGGATATGCGCTCTCGTTTGACCATGATCTTGACGTGTTCGCCGCTTCCATCGGTCTTACGAAAACCTCGGTCGCTGCTATCCTGCGAGATGAAGACGTGGTTCTCGACATGGGTGGATACGATCCAGAACCCGAGCTTTTCGAGCCTCTCCAGAAGCTTCTCGATCAATGCAAGAGTGCAAAGGTCCTCTCCAAGTGAGTATATTGATATTATTCCCCCTTGCTTTTGATGGGATGCTGATGAATCCGGACTAGGAAACTTACGAAACGCTTAGAGGACGTTATCCAGGACTCGACAGCATTGAAAGCACATCTCGTTGGTCAGCTCAAGTCGTTGAGCAACGCCGTCCCCGAGCTCGTCAACTTTGGCATCTCTGTGCGCTCGATTCCACGCCTCAACGAGAATGCGACACTGACTACCCGTTTTCCCACAGCTCGCTCAGCAAGTCATTCCTCACCTTAGCGATGCTCGAAGTGCCAAGTCGTCGTTCCAGCTCGCCACGGTGCTTTCGTATGCCAAGCAAATAGCCATGTCGACCGTCGCTAAAGACCTCCGTCCCGGCGCGTCTTGCTGGGAGGCTGTCGGGGAAGCCATGGCACAACTGGCGGGGGAGTGCAACAAACTATTGCCTATCGCACTCGAACCAGAAAACGTTGTCAAGAGTACGTCTCCTCTTCCACGCCGTCGTCATACCCCTGACATCCCATTTGCGTTTGACAGTCACTGGTACACCGCCCTGGATCGTCCGTGTCGACGACATCCGAGCCAGCACGGCTGTCAACGTCGAGGCAGAGCGCAAAGCCACACAACTCCAAGACGAGATCCAGAGTCTCGTGCGCAGTCTCAAGGCGCGAGATCAAACCATCCAAGAGTCAACCGTCAAGATCGAACTCATGGAACGCCGCATGGAGGCAAGCAAGAAGCAGACCGATACGATCGTCGAGCTTGAGGGCGAGCTGTCGAAAGCGAGAAAGCAGGAACGCGCGTATGAGGAGGCGATGGAGCAGCTGCAGGCGGACTTGGATGCCCTCGAGCAGGACAATGTCAAGCTCAAGACGATGGCTGCACCGGAGAGACAAGGTATGGGGTCTACAGGGTCGGGCGTTCCAGGATGACTAATGGTTTCATGCGGTAGCTGCCGGGAATCAACCTGTCGAGTCAGACAATGCGCCCATCGAAGGAAGCGTCGAGACCTCTCATTTACTAGAACAGGTACGTCATGCCACAAGGCTTTACTCTGATACATAGCATCTTATCTGCACATAGATCGAAGCCCTCCGTGGTACGGTACGGTTCCTACGGACAGAGAATTCGTACCTCAAAGGCCAGGACCTGCTCAAAGAGATCCACGCGCTACCTCTTCTCCCAGACCCCGTCCGCCCACCGCCCACGCCTCCCCTCGACCCCTCGACGCTCTCCGAATCGGACTCGGACACGTCTGAGACAGACCTACCCCCGTCGCCACCCCCGACGATCCGCGCGCTCGCCACGGAGACCAAGATGCTCTACCGAGACGTGATCAAGTTCTCCTCGTCGCCGCGCGTCGTCGACGTGTCCGCTCTGCATGCGAAACGCACCGAGAGTGAGGGCGAGGGTGAAGGGAAAACTAGAACGCGGGGGTGGATGCGGCGCAAGGATATGCCAGCGCAACAGGTGCTGGAGCGCAAGATGGAGGCGGCGCGGTTGAGTCGACGGGTGAGAGGGTTGATGGATCGTGCGAGCGCGCTATGAGGATGCGTTTTGATGACATGTGACGTATGGTTTTATGCGCGGGTAGGTGATGATTATGATACCATATAGTATAGTATAGCATTTTAGTCTTGCTCGATGTATGTATACCCTCGCTCGGAAGCTTTTTTTTTTCCTATGCTGGAAACGTGTCGTTGGTGAACGGTGGGGAACACTGAGAATGTGGGATGTCTTGTAAATCTACAGTGTATTTCATAGAGCCTTCGCTACGCGAGCAGCCCAAGTACTCGAGAGATTGATACGCGCGTGCTCTCGTAAACAAGCGATGGTAGATCTAGCACGAAGCTCGGTCGAGGTAGATTGCAACGTCGAGTTGATACGACGACTCCATCTCGAATCACAATACTGTGCTAATTCGTGTCCGCTAATTCTACGATGGGGGTCGATGTATTCATTACTACCTGGATCATGACCCCCGTTACATACTGTTACATTGCGTCGATTATTTCCTTGGGCTTCACCTCGTCTAAGATTTCAAATCCTTTTCCGGGTGTCACATGTGCGAGCTGGACGTTGTGACGATCGAGCTTCTCTTCCATCACTTGCTTCAGTACCCGCACTGTCAGTTTTTGGGCTTCCAAAAGGGCGAGGTCAGCCAAGCGACGAGTTGGGGTAGTAGGACAACTACCTTGTACCACCTGTCCTGGAGCTCGCTTTGCGCAGCCTCTGAACCAGATCCAATCGCCTTTGGATCGTATCGCATAAATGTTCCCGAAGGCCGTGTGGTATCTAGCAAGAGCACACCCGGTGAACACCACCCAAACCACACATCATGCTCGACACTCACAAATTGCGGTCCCGCCTCGTCAATACCCGCAATCAACAACCCCACGCCAAACGGCCGACGCATCATGGCCTCCTCTCACTGGCATGCACACTCTCCCCGAACCTGAGGGCCAGATCGCACACTCCTTAGGTAGCGCTCTCGACCTTGATCTGTTCGTCGTAGGTGAACGCGTGGTTCTGTGCGGTGACGCGTGCGTGGTCGATCATGGTACGTGCGTCGGTGGTGAGGCCGGACATGGCGCATCCGAGGTGACGGTCAATTTCCATGATCTTTTCGATGGAGCTTGATTCGAGGAGGGGGATTGGACGTGTTTCTCGACGGCGAGGACGACGCCTTCGCGAGTGCAGACGCCAACGGTGGTCGAGCCGAGCTGGTGGGATGTGTTAGTGCTGGGTCAGGATGGGAGAGATCAGGGTTCTCACTTTGATAGCTTCGATGGCGTATTCGACTGGATATTTGGTTAGAGCGGGGGTAGGTGGTGAACAGACGACCTTCTGGCGAGAAGGCGCCCACACCACGATCTGGAAGGGTGATAGGTGATCGAGGTGGGAATGTGGAGTGTGGTAGACTTACCGTACTCTGAGCGCGTCAAGAACATGGTGGGCGGGGTCAAGGTAGATTGCACTGTCGAGTTTGTATGACGACTCCATCTCGACGCGCGTCGCGGTGTAGTGACGAGAAGAACCTTCCTTTTATGCACTCCCCTTGTAATTTGAAACTGAATGGACTCGACTCTGGGACCAACTGAGCTGCGTCGTTCTATTCTCACATTCACGGCCAATATGGCACGGCTTGTAATTTCGAGTGCTCCGTTTCGAGGTGCAGCCCATCCCACGGCCTCATCCCGGTGTCCAGGTCGTGTGCGCTTAGCACTGGGGAAGACTCGGAGTCCTACGCCTATGGGGTGCGTGCAGCGTTAACGGATGACCCAACGTTCTACGTCGACCTAATTGGTGAGCTGACTGAATATGCGTCCTGAATCCCAGCCGTTGAACCCCTCTAGATGGAACCACCAATATCGTCCACAGGTTTCCATTCTGTTGCATCTCCCTTGGCATTATCTGTCAGAAACGTACCATCCTGGGTGTCGTCTACAGCCCCTTCTTGGACTGCTTCAAGTTGGTACATGATCTTGCCGTACAATTCAGCCCATGGTCATGTCTCTGGGTCTGCAGTATACAGTGATCGAAGGTCAGGGGTCCTATCTCACGTGAGGCTCTGGCCCGCTAACCCAGGAGTTGCCATTGACTGCTCCGAAGCCTCTTCCTTCTCTATGGACAGATGGTACTCTCGTGACGATCTGAGTTTGACATGCCTGCACTACATGGACACCTAAAGCTTGCTGGGGATAGTTATGTTCCAAAAGGAAAGATGGTACAGTTGCTTTGTTCAATAGGTATTGTGGTGCTCCACTTACATTGGTGAGGCTTTGCTGTCACTCATTGGTTGTCATTTTGATGCTGATATGGGCATTGTCAAGGAGATTGGATGCCAGTAAGTCTGTTTTGCTGTGTTGAGCTAGATGTGGACATTGCTGATGGATTGAAATGCCTAGGCCATGGCATGTATCCATTCATGATGTTGATTTGGTTGCTTGTGTCCTACTGATAAACTTTGTAACAGGCTGGGTTGAAGTTGTAGGTGCTGGGTTGCATTGAAAATGTACCACAGTTGCTATTCAAGTATTACAATTTGAAATTGCACCAGGACTATATCTCTGCAATGGAAAGAGTTTATGTTGCATTTTTGGGGTTGCTTCTCAAGTCCAAGAATGGACTGTTTAGTATGGAAATATAACACAAAATCAAGAATATCAGACTTGGGCAGCATAGAGTTGACAAAAAGATAGGTGATATTCCCAGCAATTTACTACTTTCAAGATCCTTTGTCTTGTTCCACTTTTTCTTCTGTTCAGTTGCTCACCAAGTCATAGCCTGTTAAGGAATCACTTCCTTTCTTCAGTTGGTAAATGCTTTGAATAATTCATTAACAGATAAAATATGAGAGGATATATTGAACACATACCTATGGTGTGATGGAGAATAATATCAGCAACCATGTTCACCCTTTCGTCAAAGGGTGCTTTGCCAAATTGCTTGAACACCTCTTCCAATGCATTTTTAACCCTACCATGCATCTTTGATGCCTTGTACTGCTGCTGTGCAGCAACAACTGGTTCAGAGATTTTTTGCTGATGCAAAAAGAAAGAGTGTAATGATATTAGAATAATATCTTTGAATTGTGTGAAATTAGTAATATGCATTGATTGTTTAAAACATACCAACACCAGCTTGAAAGATCTCTTTCCATGTGGAAAAAGTCTTTTTTATAATCAGATTTAAACATACAATAAGATATCAGCAAGCATACCAAAGTATGTGGTTCTAGAACTTGGGCTGCACTACTGCTGAGAGTATGAACCTTGAAATATAATATTAACTTAGAACACATGATTGTAAAAAAGTTCTTACCTGGTTGTTGACAACATGCTATAATGGTAATAAGTAAATGAATAATCTAATGAATTGTGATTTGCAAACCTCCTGCTCTGATGAATACAAAATATTGTATAAAATTGGAAAATCTTACCTGTTGACAAATGTCAATGAATTGTTGTCCATTATATTTAAATATTAACTTACATCCTATTAAAGGCATGAAAACAAGAATAAGAAAATAATATTTATAAACAAACATACAAGCTATAAATAAACAAATAATAATAATCAGTGAAATTTGTCAACATCAAAATATGAAAAGCTTACTTGCTATTGTTCAAAAAGAAAAAGGAGAAAAATGTTGCTGCATGTAGTTATGCTAAAAACATAAATGATATGTATGGGGCTTACCTCCTATGATAATATAGGATGAAGGGTGGAGATAGAGTTTCAGTATGGTGACCACATCAATATAGCTCACCTCCTATGATTTCCAATACAGGATAAACAGCAGAGATGAAGTTATCAGCAATTAGACCACTCTGTAACATGGCATAATATATAGCTTACAAGCTATTATTTACAAACCCCAATGCAGGATAAAGAGTGGAAATGGGATCATCAGCATGATCATCCCACCAACATGCCACAATGGACAACTCACCTCCTGTAATGTCCAATAGAGGAGGAAGAGTGGAGATGGAGTCATTGACATGATCACTGCACCAACATGCCACAATGGACAACTCACAGCCTATGATTTCCAATAGAGGATGGAGAGTGGAGATGGAGTCATCAGCATGACCATTCTACCAACATGCTACAATCCACAACTCACCTCCTGTAATTTGCAATGGAGGATGGAGAGTGGAGAGGAGTCATCAGTGTGACCATTTAACCAACACACTACAATGCACAACTCACCTCCTATGATTTGCAATGGAGGATGGAGAGTGGAGATGGAGTCATCAGCATGACCATCCCACCAACATGCCACAATGGACAACTCACAGCCTATGATTTGCAATGGGGGATGGAGAGTGGAGATGGAGTCATCAGCATGACCATTCCACCAACATACCACAATGCACAACTCACATACTATGATTTCCAATGCAGGATGAAGAGTGAAAATGGAGTCATTAGCATTGTTATCCCACCAACATGGCATAATGCACAACTCACATCCTATGATTTCCAATGCAGGATGGAGAGTAGATGAAGTCATTGGCATAACCATCCCACCAACATGCCACAATCCACAACTCACCTTCTGTGATGTACAATGCAGGATAGAGAGTGGAGATAGAGTCATCAGCATGATCGTCCCACCAACATGCCACAATCCACAACTTACAGCCTATGATTTCCAATGCAGGAGGGAGAGTGGAGATGGAGTCATCAACATGACCATCCTACCAACATGCCACAATCCACAACTCACAGTCTATGATTTGCAATGCAGGATGGAGAGTGTAATCAGCAGATAATTCCACCAACATAACACAATGGACAACTCACAGCCTATGATTTTCAATAGAGGATGGAGAGTGGTGATGGAGTGATTAGCATGACCATCTCACAAACATGCCATAATGTACAACTCACAGCCTATGATTTGCAATGGAGGATGGAGAGTGGAGATGGAGTCATCAGCATGACCATCCCACCAACATGCCACAATGCACAACTTACAGCCTATGATGTCCAATGGAGGATGGAGTGCAGAGATGGAGTGATCAGCATGACCATCCCACTAACATGCCACCATGCTCAACTCACATACTATGATTTCCAATGCAGGATGAAGAGTGAAAATGGAGTCATCAGCATGGCCATTCCACCAACATGGCATAATGCACAACTTACCTCCTATGATTTCCAATGCAGGATGGAGAGTGGAGATGGAGTCATCAACATGATCACTGCACCAACATGCCACAATGGACAACTCACAGCCTATGATTTCCAATAGAGGATGGAGAGTGGGGATGGAGTCATCAGCATGACCATCCCACCAACATGCCACAATGCACAACTCACCATCTATGATTTCCAATGAAGGATGGAGAGTGGAGATGGAGTCATCAGCAGGACCATTTCATCAACATGCCACAATGGACAACTCACATACTATGATTTGCAATGGAGGATGGAGAGTGGAGATGGAGGCATCAGCATTAGCATCCCACCAACATGCCACAATGCACAACTCACCTTCTATGATTCCCAATGCAGGATGAAGCATGGTGATGAAGTCATCAGCATGACCATCCCACCAACATGCCATAATGCACAACTCACCTTCTATGATTTGCAATGGAGGATGGAGAGTGGAGATGAAGTCATCAGCAGGACCATCCTGCTGACATGCCATAATGCACAACTCACCTCCTATGATTTGCAATGCAGGATGAAGAGTGGAGATAGAGTTATCAGGATAACCATTCCACCAACACACCATAATGTACAACTCACAGCCTATGATTTCCAATGCAGGATCAAGAGCGGAGATGGAGTCATCAGCATGACCATTTCACCAACATGCCACAATCCACAACTCACACCCTATGATTTCCAATGCAAGATGGAGATTGGAGATGGAGTCATCAGCATCAGCATCCCACCAATATGACACAATAGACAACTCACCTTCTACGATTTGCAATGAAGGATGGGGAGTGGAAATGGAGTCATCAGCATCAGCATCACCCCAACATGCCACAATGGACAACTCACAGCCTATGATTTCCAATAGAGGATGGAGAGTGGAGATGGAGTCATCAGCATGACCATTCCACCAACATGCAATAATACACAACTCACCCTCTATGATGTGCAATGGAGGATGGAGAGTGGAGATGGAGTCATCAGCATGACCATTCCATCAACATGCCACAATCCACAACTCACATACTATAATTTCCAATGCAGGATGGAGAGTGGAGATGGAGTCATCAGCATAACTATTCCACCTACATACCACAATCCACAACTCACATACTATGATTTCCAATGAAGGATGGAGAGTGGAAATAAAGTGATCAGCATGACTATACTGCCAACATACCACCATGCACAATTCACCTCCTATAATTTTCAATGGAGGATGGAGAGTGGAGATGGAGTGATCAGCATCAGCATCCCAACAACATGCCACAATGCACAACTCACCTTCTATGATTTCCAATGCAGGATGAAAGGTGGTGATGAGTTATCAGCATGACCATCCCATCAATATGCCACAATGCACAACTCACGCTCTATGATTTGCAATGGAGGATGGAGAGTGGAGATGAAGTCATCAGCATGACCATCCTACCAATATGCCACAATCCACAACTCACCCTCTATGATTTCCAATGGAGGATAGAGAGTGGAGATGGAATCATTAGCATGACACTCCCACTAACATACCACAATGCACAACTCACATGCTATGATTTCCCATGGAGGATGGAGAGTGGAGATGGAGTCATCAGCATGACCATTCCACCTACATGCCACAATGCACAACTCACATCCTATGATTTCCAATGCAGGATGGAGAGTGAAAATGAAGTGATCAGCATGACCATCCCACCAACATGTCACAATCCACAACTCACATGCTATGATTTCCAATGGAGAATGGAGAGTGGAGATGGAGTCATCAACATGACCAGTCTACCCACATGCCACAATGGGCAACTCACAGCCTATGATTTGCAATGGAGGATGGAGAGTGGAAATGGAGTCATCAGTATCACCATTCCACCAACATGCCACAATGGACAACTCACCTCCTATGATTTGCAATGGAGGATGGAGAGTGGAGATGGAGTCATCAGCCTGACCATTCCACCAACATGCAATAATACACAACTCACCCTCTATGATTTGCAATGGAGGATGGAGAGTGGAGATGGAGTGATCAGCATGACCATCCCACCAACATGCCACGATCCACAACTCACATACTATGATTTGTAATGGAGGATAGAGAGTGGTGATGGAGTCATCAGCATGACCAGTCCACCAACATGCCACAATCCACAACTCACATACTATAATTTCCAATGCAGGATGGAGAGTGGAGATGGTGTCATCAGTATCACCATTCCACCAACATGCCACAATGGACAACTCACCTCCTATGATTTGCAATGGAGGATGGAGAGTGGAGATGGAGTCATCAGCATGACCATTCCACCAACATGCAATAATACACAACTCACCTCCTATGTGATTTGCAATGGAGAATGGAGAGTGGAGATGGAGTCATCAGTATGACCATCCCACCAATATGCCACAATCCACCACTCACCTTCTATGATTCCCAATGCAGGATGAAGAGTGGTGATGGAGTCATCAGCATGACCATCCCACTATCATGCCATAATGCACAACTCACCTCCTATGATTTGCAATAGAGGATGGAGAGTGGAGATGGAGTTATCAGAATGACCATCCCACCATCATGCCATAATGCACAACCCACCTCCTATGATTTGCAATGGAGGATGGAGAGTGGAGATGCAGTGATCACCGTGACCATCCCATCAGCATGCCACAATGCACAACTCACATACTATTATTTCCAATAGAAGATGGAGAGTGGAGATGGAGTCATCAGCATAACCATTCCAGCAATGTCCCACAATGCACAACTCACATACTATGGTTTCCAATGTAGGATGGAGAGTGAAAATGAAGTGATCAGCATGACCATCCCACCAACATACCACAATAGACAACTCACAGCCTATGATTTGCAATGAAGGATGGGGTGCAGAGATGGAGTGATCAGCATGACCATCCCACCAACATGCCACAATGAACAACTCACATCCTATGATTTCAAATGGAGGAGGAAGAGTGGAGATGGAGTCATCAGCATAACCATTCCAACAACATGATACAATGGACAACTCACAGCCTATGATTTGCAATGGATGATGGAGAGTGGAGATGGAGTCGTCAACATGACTGGTCCACCAACATGCCACAATGCACAACTCACCTTCTGTGATTTGCAATGGAGGGTGAAGAGTGGAGATGGAGTCATCAGTATGACCATCCCACCAACATGTCACCATGCACAACTCACATACTATGATTTTCAATGGAGGATGGACAGTGGAGATGGAGTCATCAGCATGACCATTCCACCAACATGCCACCATGCACAACTCACATACTATGATTTCCAATGGAGGATGGAGAGTGGAGATGGAGTTATCAGCATGACCATTCCACCAACATGCCACAATGCATAACTCACCTTCTATGATTCCCAATGCAGGATGAAGAGTTGTGATGGAGTCATCAGCATGACCATCTCACCAACATGCCACAATGCATAACTCACCATCTATGATTTCCAATGGAGGATGGAGAGTGGAGATGGAGTCATCAGCATGACCATTCCACCAATATGTCACAATGCACAACTCACCTCCTATAATTTCCAATGGAGGATAGAGAGTGGAGATGGAGTCATCAGGATGATGATTCCACCAACATGTCACAATGGACAACTCACCTCCTATGATTTGCAATGGAGGATGGAGAGTGGAGATGGAGTCATCAGTATGACCATCCCATCAATGTGCCACAATCCACAACTTACCTCCTATGATTTGCAAAGGAGGAGAAGAGTGGAGATAGAGTCATCAGCATGACCATCCCACCAGCCTGCCATAATCCACAACTCACATACTATGAGATCCAATGGAGGATGGAGAGTGGAGGTGGAGTCATTAGTATGACCATTCCACCTACATGCCACAATGGACAACTCACCTTCTATGATTTCCAATGGAGGATGGAGAGTAGAAATAAAGTGATCAGCATAACCATCCCACCAACATGCAACAATAAACAACCCACATCCTATGATTTCAAATGGAGGAGGAAGAGTGGAGATGGAGTCATCAGCATAACCATTCCAACAACACAATACAATCCACCACTCACCTTCTATGATTTGCAATGGATGATGGAAAGTGGAGATGAAGTCATCAGCATGACCATGCCACCAACATGCCACCATGCACACAACTCACATACTATGATTTCCAATGGAGGATGGAGAGTGGAGATGGAGTCATCAGCATGACCATCCCACCTACATGCCACAATGGACAACTCACCTCCTATGATTTCCCATGGAGGATGGAGAGTGGAGATGGAGTCATCAGCATGACCATTCCACCAACATACCACAATGCACAGCTTACCTTCTATAGTTTCCAATGCAAGATGGAGAGTGGAGATCAAGTCATAAACCTTTCCATTCCACTAGCATGCCACAATGCACCACTCACCTTCTATGATTTCCAATGTGGGATGGAGAGTGGAGATGGAGTTATCAACATGACCAGTCCACCAACATGCCACAATGCACAACTCACCTTCTATGATTCCCAATGCAGGATGAAGAGTGGAAATGAAGTGATCAGCATGACCACCCCAGCAGCATGCCACAATGCACAACTCACAGACTATCATTTCCAATGCAGGATGAAAGGTGGTGATGGAGTTATCAGCATGATCACCCCACCAACATGCCACAGTGTATAGCTGATTTGCCACATAGCATGACAGTGGAGACACAGTCATCACCATATTCACTCTTGAGAAAAACACAACTCACCTCCTATGATGTTCAAAGCAGAACAACAAATCATATATGATCATTACTATATGCAATATAACACAATGTACAACTTACACCCTATGATTCCCAACACAGTATTCATGATGGTTTGGAATCATTAGCATCATCATTTTCACCCCATTAAGATGCAGGACTCACTATGTAACATCAGAATGCTTATTAGTGTACCATACACACCTTTGATATCAATTCTTCTCACCTGAATATGAGGAAACCACAATGCAAGCCTGTCAAGCCTCATTTTGCTTATTGAAGCTACTGGAATCACTTGATTGTACACTTCATCTACATCACTTATCAACCTTCATTGCAATAAAATTGTTAGCTAGGCAGCATATTGTACTTTGTCAAGTTCACTCACTCTCTAACTGCATATTTCACACAGAGTGCTATATTTGTCTCCTGGGCAGAGATTAGTAACATTTGCAAAGCTTTTCCATTGAGGATGGTTGTGGTGGCTTCCAAGAGATTTCTGCAACCCTCATTGGACTTGTGCATGCCTACCATACAGAATAAAATGGGACCTAGCATATAGGGAAAGACATTATACAGACCTCCAATCTTGACACAAGACTTTGGAGCGTATTTCATTTGAGACAGACGACCCCATGCATCAGCTTTATTGAATATTTCTTCAATGAGTGGCTCGGCCTTTGACAACCGATCTTTTAATGGCAGCCGTCGATCAGCAGGCGGTAACTTTCCCATAGCTACAGGTAGCAACGCATCGAACTTTGTGAACAGAACTACAACAGGAACTGAGCGGATCACTCGCATCAGTTCAAGAACGCCGAGATGGGAGGGAGCTTACCATTCCCAGGATCACATTCATCGAAGAACTTTTCCTCGGAGCGTTGGATCGCTCGATCGAGTTTGTCCATTGGGATGCAATACCTGTACAAAACATGAGCGGAATATCGCGACACGACTGTCCTAATTACCATATCGCGTGAATGCGTTTCTTGAGAAAGGTGGTATTTGCACGATCTGCGATAAATTCCTTCATCCGCAAGAACTCATCTTCCCGCCCAGCTTCGAAGCCTTGTGAGTCATGAAAGACGAGTTTCTTGTTGCTTCGGAAAACCAGTTCATTCTCGACGTTGTGGATTCCGCGCTAACAACGATTAACGACATCGCCATGGGTGACTATATAACATGAGACCAGACGCACCCCCATGGATCCCTCGACTTTGGACGGATCAACCTAATCGCATGGTTTATCACGTGAGATGGCTATATACCCCGACCTAGTTCCATACCTTGTTCCCATCCCCGTCGTAGATCTCTGGGTTTTCCGTAGAGTTGCAGATCCCACGAAGAATGGTTGTCTTGCCAGCGTTTGCGCGCCCGACAATCAGGATCCTGAAGCGGCCAAACTTTTCTTGGAGGTTCTTGAAGTCCTGTGTATTTTCTTCCGACATTCTGAGCGGTGAAGTGTGAAGAAGAGCGCGGCTGAGGGTGGTGGGTGGTGGTAGAAGCGAGGAGACAAGGTCCAGGCGCCTATCGATAAGAATTGAACGAACGTGGTTCGTCAAGTTCCGATGTGCGACACTCAGGAACAGAGTCCGAGGCAAACCAAATGATGTCTCTGGGACCTACTCAGCGGCGTTCGATCCTCACCTTTACGGTCAAGCTAGCACGGCTTGCTGGGTCATTCTGGAAGGCTCTCAAGCCATCCAATCCGCTTCGTTCATCGACGAGAAGAAGAATTCGGCAGATCTGGTGACAGAATACGATGTCGCCGTCGAGAACCTCGTCATGACTGAGACCAAGAACGCGTACCCGACCTTCCAGTTGTGAGTGCTCCGTTCCAATGTGCAAAGCGTCTATCGCTCATCTTACACTGGCATCCTTCCTTTCACGTCTCGGTGTCGTAAGGTCTTAGCGTTGGAGAAGAGTCGTACGCATCCGGGGTGCATTCAACGTTGACAGATGACCCGACGTTCTGTGTCGATCCAATTGGTAAGCCAGATGAAAATCCGTCCTAAACTTGAATCTCAGACGTTGAGCCCTCTAGATAGAACCACCAACTTTGTCCACGAGTTCCCATTTTGTTGCATCTCCCTCAGTCTTATCTATCAGAAACGTGCCGTCCTTGGCGTCGTCTACAACCCGTTCTTGGACTACTTGGTACGTGGTCTTGTTGTGCCATCCAGCCCCCACGGTGACGTCTCTGCAGTATACAGCGATCGAAGGCCAAGAATCCTATTTCACCCGAGGCTCTGGCCAACCAATGAAGCTACCATTGGCCGCTCCGAAACCCCTCATTTCCCTGTCCAAGGCGCTTATTGGTGCGTTCCCCATCTTTTACATATCAGATCTATTATCCCAACGATTGTAGGCGTGGAATGGGGCTCTGACCGGACTACACCCGCGATCGAGCTGAAATGCGAAGTATATCTACGCTTGGCATCAGATCCTGCAACTGTGGAGCATGGACGGATGGTGCATTCGCTTCGGACGACAGGATGTGGGGCGCTCAACTTTTGCTTGGTGGCCTAGGGTGCCATCGATATTTGCCGGTGAGTTCTGCATATACAAATTCATTCTCCTTTGGCTGACTCGTGCGCGTGAACCAGGGAAATTGGATGTTGACAAGCAGGCTCTTGTCCTTGTTGTCTTCTCGATGACCCGGGTGATCACCCAGGCCATGGAATGCCTGTGTAAGTCTCTACGACGCGTTTATATAATGCAACGTTTGAATGCGGTCCATCAGGCTGCTATCGCCATCATACAAGAAGCAGGCGGAAGTGTCGCGTCCCGTTCTCTCCTTGCATCAGAACGCCCGGATGTCAACCCGTTCACACTCACCCCCGAAGTCTTGATGGGCCGCGAATTCCTGGTGGTCAGAGCTATCCCGGAGACGCAAGGTGAGACTGGCAGGGACGCGCAATTACGTCTTGCCAATGAGTTTTACGAGACGGTTGGGAACACGTCCCCGATGTTGCAGGGCTGAATCTGGCGGTGATAGACGCGACACGCTAGATACTATTTTCCGGGGAACGTGATATTAGTTGGATGACCCGCACGTTCGCGAGGGTCATAGCAACGCTTTGCGTAATCGTAACAACTTATACGGAAGACTGCGTTGCTCAAGTTGACATTCAATCTCTGTCAGCATCCATTTAGGACCTGCTGAGCTGCGCTCTATCCTCCCCTTTACCGTCAATCTCGCACGCACGGCAGGCACACTCATCCTTGAAGGGTCCCAGGCGATCCAGGCTTCCTCCGATGTCAACGAAAAAAAGGACTCGGTCGATCTAGTGACACAGTACGACGTCGC